>VVAS01116254.1:0-11062 GCA_015103295.1 Ptychochromis oligacanthus
TATATATATATATATATACCCCAAAGACAAAGTAGATTTTTTTTTTTGTTTTACTGGTATTTTCTGGAAGACTTACAAGCCTTATTTACCTCTGGGGAGGGAGAAAGAATGTAATCCAAATATTATTTCAATACTTAAATGGCATAGTTCAGTCAGTTTCTAAGAAATACTTTTTTGGGACATGCTGCCAAATGCTTTAAAAAAAATCCAGTCTACAGGGACCACTGCCAAAAACCCACAGTGTGTAATTGACTGAATATTGTTCTTATCCAAACAGTACTGCACACACAGCCATCACACGCTAGCCTCAGGGCTCACTGTTCAACTGCTGACAGATACAACTGCAGTTGAGAAAAAAAATAATTTTCTATGTATTTTTTTATATCAAAAACTTGCCAAAATTCCATCAGCAAGATGTTTAATGGAACAAGTGAGTGTTTTTCTGATTTGGTAATTTCCATTGGTTTTTCAAAGCTTCAAATAAATAGACACTATGTGGTGGTCATGTTTTGTTTTGTTTTTTTGTTTTCTGGTGTACAATATCCTTGTGTGTTTGTGTATGTGTGTTCCCACCTGTGTATGTGTAAGCGAAACCTTTCAGTATCCTGATTCTGCTTTTCATTGACTGGGCTGTTCTAAGAAGGTGTGCTTATCACAAGCCCTCAGGGCACCCGTGCTAATCCCTGGGAAAAGATGGCATCAAATGGAAGCAGAGCAAGGGATTATGGGGGATGTTGGGAGCATGATCAACTGCCACTGAGAACTGGATGGACAGGAAGGAATCCTTCCCAGGTGAGAGCAAACACACCCCAAAAATACTATGGAATGGGATGAAAACAAAACCAGCATATGAATTAACCATTACATGAAGAAGCTTCACCACTGCCAAACCAAGCAGACTGCAGCATTAATTTTAATCAGAGCAACATGAGTAAGTTAAGGGTGGATAGCAGTTTTCCCACTGCAACCAGTCCCTACAGTCATTGCTTAATTCAGTCAGTACTAACTCCACTGCTTCTGTTAAGTCATAGAGTGCCAGGTACCATCTTTAATGCAGTCCCTGTGAAACCAGGTTTTCTTATTTCACAGTAATTCACTCCGAACTGAGCTTTTCTGTCACTGTTTACAGAGATAAAGATGTTGATTTTTTTGATGATGAAGCTAGCTGAAACTCCAACGGCTGGATTTTTTTTGGGTCCGTATAGAGGAGACAGAAAATCCCTTTGGGGTTGCGTCAGGAAGAGCATCAGGCATAAAAATCTGCCAAATCAAACACTCAGAGCTACCTGCTGTGGCGACCCCTTGTGACAAGAGAACAGACGATTATAGCTTATACTATAGGAATGCAATTTCTGATTTTGAAGCTCTATTAATGCTAAGCAGGCTGACATATATTCATCAAAACACCAAAACGCCTGGTGTGACATTTAAAATATCATTCATGCTTACATTGTTTAATTTGATGACCCTTTTTATCGCAGCATATTTAAAGCAGCTCAGATCAGTACAGAGCCATGTTCACACATGGCTCTGAACTGTTCCAGACATCACCTGACAGAAGTGCACCTGAAAATGCAGTGTCTGACATTAGCAGGTCTTTAACCTGTCACCTCCACAGTCCATGTCATTTCAGATGGCACTGAAATATGAATGCTGCAGTTAATTGACCACTGCACTTATTGCTAGCAAGTCTGCATCCTGCATGCTCTATCTAGGCACCTCCCTTGCCTGGATATTTCCTGTAGTGTAATGCATCTGAACCAGGCTATTTCCTGCTGTGTGTTACATGTGAGAAATTGTGGACAATATCCTCACATGATTCCCCTGAAATTGATCAAAGTTCATGTGTGAAAATGACTTAGCACTCACTCATAGGGATGACTCCACTGACAGTTATCACCCAACATCGCAGTTCCCTTCAGCTCATTGTTTTGATTTTTTATTTTATTTTTTTTTTTTTTTATGGTCTCTAATCTCACTATTTTAATTCACTGTTAAGGTGTGGTTGCAGGCAAACACAGCACCAAATGGTAGAAAAAAGTATCTGGTGAACAAAGCGGAGGTTTAAAGAGAGGCGCTGGAATCCAAAAACTGAGCAGAGTGTAAATACTGGACTTACATTCATTATGAATTCAAATAAATGCTAATGTTGCTCAGCATCTGTTAGATGTGTAAATGAGCAACTGTTTACCATATCAGATCACAAGGTGATAATGTCAGTGTTGTGTTCACATCTTGATTCCAACCCAGTGTGGCCAAAAAATGACTTATTGCACTATCAATGATTCATTTTTGAAAAGACAAAGGGGGAGTTAAAGTATTTTGAACATACCATCACAGCAATCTAATGAGTATTTTATTGATTTTTTTTTAACTATTTCTAAAAATTCAAAAACAGCAGCAAAAAAAAATTAAGCCTTGAGTTTGATATGTATCTCCCAGTTATGCCAAATTCAACACAGAGCAGACAGACAAAATCCCACATTAGAATTTTACCTGATATGTTATTATATTTAACTGATATAGTATGTCATCTGTGAGATCACATTTGTATTGCTTACCAATACTAGAAAGTAGTAGTATATTAACTAACTAAGAGTGCATTGTAATTGTGTGGTTTTTTAAATTGCCCATGTTCCATCTCTCCACCAAATTTGATCAAATTCAGCTTGGCAGCTTTTTTTGTAATCTTCCTCACAGGCAGACAGACAGACAATGCCTTGGCAGAGGAATAAATCAAAGTTGAACTTTCTCTTCTGTAACCTGAGCTTATCACCAGTCTTAGCTTGGAAACCATTAATAATCCTCCTTTTGAAGCTGATCTAATGAGCAGAAACACTTGTGTTGTTAAATATTTGTCTCATTCTTTTCTCTAATTACACATTAATGGGCCCATGCTGAGTTCATTTGTTGCAACGTGGGCAAGCAGTAAATAATGGCTCTTTAGGGGTAGTTTGCTGGAGACTCGCCTCATGTAGAAAGACACTCGCCTATTGATCTCACCTTGAGTTATTCAACATGTGGTGAGAAATACTGGTGCATGTCAGCTCACTGTTGGACTTTCCGGTGAAGGTCTTTATTTATCAGTGTCTGCAGTAATCAGGCTAATTTGAGTGCCAAGCTGCTCTTGGATTTCTACCAAAGAAGCTACAGGAGGAAACAGAAAGGAAAATTAAACAATGTCATGTATTATGTAAAATCAGACAACATGATTTAAAGTAAAAATAATTCCTTTACTTTTGTTTTAAGCAAAGCAAGCAACCCTCAGATGATGTCATCCTCCTACAATTGTGGTCAGAGATTTTCATGCACTCATCATGGGCATGAATGTCATGTTAATTTTGGGCTTTTAATGATTTCTTTGAACTGTTCTTTTTCAAGGGTGGAATGATTGTACAGCATACATCTTTAATGACTTTACAAAATACAAGAATTAGATGCACAAGTTTGAATTTGTTTGGGTTTTCTCTAAACCACACAGGGTAAAAAATTATACATACAGGCTCAAATATATACATACACTAGTGTTTGATTAAATGTCCCTTTGCATGTTGTACCTTGACCATATGCATTTGGTAGCCATCAACAAGCTTCTGGCATAATTCTGGCTGGATATTTGACCACTCTTCTTGACAGAAATTATAGAGTTAATTTAAATTGGTTGGTTTCCTGGCAAGGGCCCAGGTTTTAAGTATAGTCCACAAATTTTTAATAGTGTGGAGGTCTGTTAAGGCCATTCCAGACGTGCTTTATCCATTCCAAAACCAGTTTTGATGTGTGTTTTGGATCATTGTCCTGTTGGAACACCCAATTGTGTCCAAGTTCCAACCATCTAGCTGTTGATTTGAGGGGCAGCTGAAGAATTTGGATGTAGTCCTCCTTCATTATTGCATCAACTTTGTGCAATGCATGAGTACCACTGGCAGCAAAACAGCCCCAGAGCATGATGCTATCATCACCATGCTTGACAGCTGTTACAGTTCTTAGGTTTGAAAGCTTCACCTTTACTCCTTCAAACATACCTCTTGTCAGCTTAATTTTTGTTTCATCTGACCATAAGACTTTTTTGCAGAAGGTATTCTCCAGAAGGTTTCCAGAAGGCTTGTCCATGTGGGCAGCTGCAAATTTCAGCCAAGCTCGAAGGTGTCCATTTTGGAGCTGGGGTTTCGGCACCATCTCAGTCCATGGCGATGTAAACCTCACTCCTCTGTGGACAGTGACGCTGGTGTTCCAGCAGTTTCCAGTTCATGGCAGGCTTGAGCCTTGGTGATTCGTGGGTTGTTCCTGAACGTCCTAACCAATTTCCTCTCATGTGACGGTGGCAGTATAGGTCTTCTGACAAATCTGAATAATTTGTACTTACATACAATTGTTTGGACTGATGATCTTAATCTGATGATTTTGATCTTGTTTGGAAATGGCTTCAAGAGACCTTCCCAACTTGTGTAAATCTACAGTTCTCCTTCTTAGATCTTCACGGACTTCCTTGGACTTTCCCATTGTTCTGAGTATTGGTCAATCCAATGAGTGCTGTCAAACAAATCCTTTTTATGCTGGCAAAGAGAAACTACCAGCTCTAGTCATCAACAAGAAGTTAATAGGCTTTGGTCATGTCAAGTTAAAATCCATTCTAGAACCGTCAGCACCACTTATTAAAAGATTTAAGTGAATGTATGTATGTATTTGAGCCTGTATGCATAATTTTAGACCCTGTGCGAATTAGAGAAAATCAAAAATAAATACAAATTTGTGCACCCAGTTCCTGTTTTTTAAAGTCATTAAAGATGTATGGAGTACAATCCTTCCACCCTGGAAAAGAACAGTTCAAAGAAATTGTTAAAAGCCCTGAATTACCATGACATTCATACCCTTGATGAGTGTATGTAAACTTCTGACCACAACTGTATCCCAAATCTTTGACATGTGTTTAGCGGCCTTTTTTTTTAATATATTGTAGTAGATGTTTGATTACCTCCTTTCAATAATCTTTTTGACTATAACTGTAGTCCTCCACAGGAAACTATCATGATACTTTATGTTCTTTTGTTTTCAGGTGACTGCTGATCTGCTGCCCCTGTTGACATCATCATTTTTTTTAATTAAAACATTACAAAACGCCAATTCTAAATAAAAAAGGCGCTGAGGTTGTAGAATGATTTTAGTCATGGTTATATGAAAATAATGCTAAGAGGGGTGCTGAAACGGCTGATGCTGTCGATTTTTCTTGGAAGGGCCATCTCCTTTCAGTCTGACTCATAGACTGCACATGCTTCATTAACTGATTTCCTTCATCTCCCTGGACACCTTTTGACTGCTCCCAGCGAGAGCATGTGAACCGATATAGTATATATGCCTGTGCACTAAATGCAGGAGTAAGAAGCAATAGCCTTGAGCAGAGAGCCTTGCTATTTTATAAACTATCACAAAAGTTTGACCACTGGGAATATCTCGCTGCAGTCTGACTTTTCATCTTGTCGCATTAGAAATCTTCTTAAAAGTCAGTTTTCTTTGAACTCCAATGACCTTGACATGACAAAAAAAAAAAACCTATGCAAAAAACAAAGTAATAACTTTTTAGCAACTGCAAAATAATCTAATAGGATATGAACAGTAAAGACATAAACCCTGCCTTATCTCTTAGCTAAAGTAGGTTAATATAAATATTAAGATTATTTACAACCACTAATCAGCTCAAGCCTGATGAAGAGAACCATGAGTGCACATTCCTCTCGCTCCCTGAACAATTGAACCACAGAAATAATTACAATCATCTTAAAGTGTCCTGGATTCTTATTACTGTTATGAACACTTAAACTGTAATGTTCCTCATAAATCATACCTCATTTCAGTGTCAAGGTGACCCGGTAATTAAGGAGAAGATCCTTCAGCCAGGAGGACTGGGTTCAGGCCCTTCTGACAGCAACCTCATGAAGAGTCCTTTTGCAAATAATGTCAGGTACTGTCCTGACATTACAGCCTGACCCCCAAATGAGAAGACAGTTCAAGCTTTGAGATTTAATAAAATATCACTGTAGCCTATCACAAATGAACAGTTTACCCATTACAGAGGCTGTATATCTTTTGTAACTTAATTGCACTGACTTACATTTAGACAAGCAATCAGTGTTAATGATTGTGTATTGAGTAAAAATGCAAAATATTCTGTTTGTGGTTTTCATATGTGATGCTGGTTTCCACTGTTACATATCACTGTAAATTGAATCCCATTTCTTATATTAACCAGCATTTGTTTTTTAAATAGTCTTGTGTTGATGTGTATGTAGGAAAAAGATATTACAGCACAATTCCAACAATATGGTTTCGAATAATTTAGCAACAGCTTTATGCGTGCCGCTGCACAAACATGGAGGGCAACATTTGCATTTGCATAAAACAACAAATTTGATCAATCCAGAAACAGCTGTAATAAAAAGAATGTCCGCAGAAAATCAAACGCTTGTGAGGAACAGATAAAAGACGACGGTCAATATTTGCTTGCTCACAGATCTGACAAAATGGCTGGTATAACAATGTTATTTGCAACAAAATGTTCAAATGAAACCAACAGCAGGTCATTATGTTATTCATCAAACATTCAAATATGAGTAATAACTAGAATATCTCATCTTGACACAGAAAAATGGACAATTAAACTAATCAGTAATGAAATGTAGCATACCTTGGTTTGAACTTGATGCCTTAAACCTGATCATCTTCCTGTTCATCAGCCAGTCACCATCACATACACATACATGAATAACTTTGATATCAATAAGGAGAAAGAAGAACATTATTTATTGATATACAGAGTCTGAGCACTATTTGGAGATTAGATGCTAAGATTAGACACACAATGGTAGGAAGTGGGACAGGACCCCCAGAGTCTAGACACTGGTGGCTATGGAGCAGATGGCAGATGTAGATATGGATGAGGCTCTCTGAGCATCCAGGATAAGGTGGAGACGCATGTGGGTTCTACAAATCAGAGTCTGAAAGCCAGAATGACAGAATTGTTTTAAACAACTGGAAACAAGGAATGATTGGCATGCAGAATGAGGGAAATAAGACTGTTGGACTCAACAGAACTGAGTGTGATATTGTGGAAAAAGTGGATAGCGCAGCTGGAATAGCTTAAACACCCCGGAATGTAAGCAGAATAAGAGAACAAATATCTTCCTTATTTTGGCTGCCCAAAGTTAACAGTATTTCATATTAATTTACCCTTATATTTCCATTAACACTGATAGAAATAACTAGCCCATTCACACTCCCTGGGAGTTAAATCACTGCCAGTTTGTCAAAGCCGTAAGTATCTCTGACATGAGCACAAGGTGCTCCTTGGCATTGGTGCATTGAAGCACCATCTGTCTCAATAAAAGACTCTGAAAACAAACACTCCAATTTTAGACGGACAAAGTCCACAAAAGGATGCAGCAGGGGTGGAGATGGCGTAAATCAAAAGACTGTTTTGTTTTTGCATGCTGTTTGCTTACGTTTACTCATGAAAACCAATTTTCTTTAGGTTTAGAAAAGGATTGTGCTTCTGAATTAAAAGAAAACTGCATTTACAGTGTTAACCATGCACATTCAAAAGTTATGCTAAGTATTTTGTGTCCAGGAAAACCACATTTACCATCAACTAACAAAATGTAACATGAAATGTATTAATCTATTAATATACTAAAACTAATGGCTAAGTAAGCCGTCATGAGCTGTAAAATGGAGCTGCTTTTAGAGGAGACAGATGAAGGCAGCTAAGGTCAAACACAACATTTGGCTGCATCCTGCTAATTATTTTCCAGAATGTTCATTAGCTTAGGAACAGGCTTGTGTGTATGGCTGTCCTCTCAACCTACTTTACAGTCTCTCACAGGAACAAGGCTCATCCAAATACTGCGTTGTTTTGGCCTCTGCCCAAAACTGCAACACAGTTGGAGAACTGAGTGAAGCAGGGTGAGGAGAGACTGTGGTGGCATCTTTGCTTGTGCCTTTGAGTTAGTTACTGCTTTTGTACCCCCTCTTGCAGTATTTGAAGGGAAGGAGGGCAGCCAGAGCACTCCTCAAGGCCCCATAACAGGCCACACCACAGGGTCCGTCAGGAGCCTGCCGAGACAAATCCAGAATCCAATTGATTTCAAAAGCCAGGAGACCAATGTGTTTACCTCATCAAGCACGCAACCGAGTGGAGAGCATAAACAAAGTGAAAGAAATAAAAGACTGGTGAGGGTTATCATATGTGCAGTGACCCTCCAATAATGACACTCCCAGCCTCCCCACCTGCACCTTGCCAGTTTTCATATCCGAGCCTATCGGAATAGGAGAAAGGTGGTTTGCTGATAAAATTCTGAGTGTTCCTGTGGTTGGATTTTCTCCAGGCACAATTATCTTCCCAAGGCAGTCATTCCACCCCCTGTCGGGCAGATGTGAATTGCCTCAATAAGAGGCCTGCCTTCCTTTTTTCTCCTTCGGCTGGTTGTTGTTGTTGATCTCCCTCATAGCCTCACCACTGGTGTGTCAGAAAATCAGCCTCCGGCTTAACTTATTATTAGTCTGGTTGATGCAATCTCTTTCTTCCAGATTGGTGGAAGACTTATCGGATCGGTAGTGACTTTAGATTTTGAGATTTGACTCTGAATTACAAGGAAAAAAGAAAAAAAAACACTATCAGATTTTAAAGGGGAAAGGTTCTGGATAAGGGCTTCCTTGCTAGGCGAATGATAGCAAAAGTAAGCTTAAGCTTGACTACGCAGCAAAAGAATAAATATAGAGATATTAGATGTCCTGATATTTTATGTTTTGGAAATTCTAAATGTCCATATTTGACTCCAACTCACTGGACGAAGCTTTCTAATAACTGAGTTAAAATGTTTCACATGCCCACCAACTTTGGTTTTGCTTCAATTATCAGTTGTAATTGCCTTGCAAGTCATTATCATATTGGACTTTGTAAGATCAAAGTTTTCCTCTGCATCAAATTTAAAAAATACAGAGATTCTATGTCTTTGAAGAAAAGTGTGTATAAACAACAAATAAGTCATTATGTAAAGTTTTGTAATATGTTGTTATAATGCCTTTCTGAAGTATGCGCAAATGTGTAAAAGCTACCAAGAATGGAAGAGAAAAACCTTTGAAATCAAAGGGTATTAGAAGTTTGGTCTTAGATGTTAATCTGACTTTAAGTAGCCATTTACAGAGTACAAAGGCAAAGCCTGATGTCAGTGTGTGGTGGTAAATTTTCCATCTGTACGCAGAGGAAGAAATAATGATGCCATTATGTGGTGTAACCAAACAGTGGAACAGCTTGATATGTTATAATATCCTCGCTGAGACCTCTGTTAAAATCCATTTCCATAAAAGAAGCTGAGAGCCACACTTATTAAAGGCAGAACAAGATTTCTCCTCTCAGAAAGAGACCAAGGAGGTGTCTGTGTACCGCCATCTACACAAGCCTTTAGTGGTATCTATTTCCACGCTATGGCTTGTTTCTGTTCACCCGCAGAATGGAAGTATTACCACCCTTCGTTCAGTAAGCTCCTGCACACATGACAGTTCATTTTCTGCATGATCTCCCAAAAGTCGATACGATCTTGTAAAGACAAATACCAGATAGCAGTGGCTAACTGATGCAGTTTGTGGGGAACACCATTAATCATGCTCTCCTGAGGGATGAGGGTGAGGAGTGGGTCTACCCAGCAAGTCTTCATGCATTAATAAAATCACCGGATGATCTATGAATGAATTCACAGCTGGGAGCACCTTCATTACCCATGGTTCTGTGGGGTCTGGGAGGACAGGTCTGTATCAAATAAAGTGGGAGGAAACTGGAGAAATCCAGACATGTGCTGAGATGTCTGCTAGTTAAGATGCTAGAAATGGGTATGTCACTCCAGGTTGAGCACACTGTAGATTTGATAAGGATACAGAATGTCATTACATGGAAAGCAAGGAAATCGGCAACTTTATAAATGTGAATGTGTGAATCTCCTTTTTAACTCCTACATGAAAAGATATTTATAGAAACAAGCAAGGAGGGCTATTGTGGGAAGTTTACAAACTCTGCAACATTACCTCATCTCTGTGTTTTAAAACTAAAAGTCACCTGCATCACGATTTCTAGTTATTTTAAACAGTGCAGAACAGAGAGCTAAATACTGTGTGTGCACCCAGTTGCTCTCATTATGTTTCATAAATGAGGTATCTCAATTTTTGTTGAAGTATAGTTGAACTTTTGAAATGTAACAGAAATTCAAATATTCTATCTCCAAAACTAATGTCCCATAAAGCCGTTGACCTTCATACAGCACCATTGTGCCTAATGGCTATTTAAACACTCTGACAGTAAAAGAGTTTTGTAATCCATGGATAATCCTGAATTGTATTATCTTACCCTTATTCTATGATTGGCTTCTTATGACTGGGTCACTTGTCCTGTTTGATTATTTTAAATGTATTTCAACGAGGGGAGATCAATTGAAAGCAATGCACATTACTTACTGATGCGCAGAGTTTGAGTAATAAAGGATTTGTTAATTAGACACCAGTGAAGCAGCATAGCAGTGCAGTATCTCCAATAATGGTAGGAAGTGGGAGAGGACCCCCCGTAGTATAGACACTGCTGGTGGTGGTGAAGCAGATGGCAGACGGAGACTTGGATGATGGTCTTTGAACGTCCAGGATAAGACAGAGATGCAGGAGGGTTCCACAAATGAGAGTCTCAAGGGCAGAATGACAGTAGAGTGTTGAGTTTTAAAGAACAGGGAACAGAGACTGATTCACTCAGAATGCAGGAAAGAAGATTTTTGGATCAGTGTGATGATGGCAGAGTTGAGTTTGACAGCATGGGAAGAGAGAACTGACAAAGAGAATAGAACATATTAAATACCTTGAACAGCCAGCAATGCGCACACGTCATTCTTATTGAACTCGTGCAAAAGATTCACTCCAGGAGGGATTAAAATGACTTATTAAGTGCCTGCCTGTATTTGTCGTTCCGATGTTACAGTGCTTGCAGAATAAGTTGCAAAGGTGACTGAAATTGGTTGATGTCATGAATAGACTCACT
>VVAS01116255.1:0-11195 GCA_015103295.1 Ptychochromis oligacanthus
CTGCCCACAGTCCAAAGCTGAGAATCTGTTCATGTCAGTGTCGCTCAGTGCAAAGTCAAAAAGTCTGGCATTGTCCTGTATTCTGTCTGCATTTGATGACTTGGGAAGCACCGGGACACCCTGCTGCACCGCCCAGCGCAGCAGAACCTGAGGGGGAAACAGAAGAACCTTAACGTCTACAAAGTGTCTGCTGTAACACCCAAGACAGCAGTGTGAGTGGGCTTACTTGTGCAGGTGTGCGTTGGCACTGCTTTGCCACCTCCATGACCACAGGGTCAGTAACCAGTTCTCCTTTGCCTAAGGAGGAGTACGCTTGGAAGCACACTCCATACTCCTCACAGACACTCCTCAGCTCTGTTTGGCACAGTCGTGGGTGAAACTCTACCTGAAGAGCACACACAGAAAAAAAATGTGAGGCTTCTAACATCTGCTAATGCCTTTCACTGTCGTGCTTTCACTCTCCCGGGTTATACCTGTAGAACTGCAGGGGGGATTTTGCAGCTCTGCATTAATTCTCTGATATGTGCTGCTGTGTAGTTGGACACTCCTATGGCCTTCAGCTTCCCCTGGCCATGCAGCTCCTCCAGCGTGGCCCAACTCTGAGCTCGGTTTCCTGTGATCAAATATTAATTAGGACCTCATGATTGCTGTTACTTAAGTCCTGCTACATTGCAGTGGAGGAATGTGAGAGGACAGCCTGAGTTTAAGCTTTTAGTTAGTGGAGCAATAGTATATCACTCAAAACACCTGACACTAGTAAAGAGTCACTTCAAGTGCTTTACGATGATTTTTAAATCATTGACATAATGTGAACTCTACCTGGGTTGCGCTGGTCAGTCACTGCCAGACCCTGTGTGCCAGGCCAGTGGATCAAATAGAGGTCAATGTAACCCAAGTCCAGCTCAGACAGGCTGTGAAGGGCACCTTCCATAGCCCGCTCACCCTGATCCTTAGGGCCCAACTTACTGAGAAAGAGCAAGAGGAAGAGGGATCTCAATGAGAAGTGCATCACATAAAGTCAGCTACAGTGCCCCCATGTGTTCTCTTAGGAAAAAAAAAAGTGAGGTGATATTCATAACAAACATTTCAACCATATATTTATCTTTTAGCAGTGTTCAACATGACATTGCATGCTCACGCAGGTGCTGAAACAAAAGATTTCTCCTCCTCATGCTGTGCTCTTTTGGAAACCTGTACGTCACCTGGTTATGAATACGTCCCCTCTGGTCAGGCCATGCTTGGGTAGGAGCTCCCTCAGGGCTCGGCCCAGGTCAGCTTCATTCCGGTAGACAGCCGCACTGTCAAAAGCCCTGTAACCAGCGGCCAAGGCAGCATCTACAGCCTGATACACTTCTTCAGGGCCCTGCAACTTGTAGGTCCCCAAACCCAGGAGGGGCATATGAACCCCGGTATTCAGGACAACAGACGGGGTGGTGGTGGAGGAGGAGGAGGAGGACATCTTTGTACTGTATTAGGAATATCTGGTTTACACAGCTCTGTCAAAGAAGGAGAAAGAGGGGTGAGTTCAGCTGGTTTTCCATTACCCTTCCTCCCATTAGTTTCTAATGCAAGTGTCACTGGTTAAATATCTTGGAAAAACACTTCCTTAAGCTTGGTACTGATTTATCACAGGCTTCCCATGCTCTCTCCCACTGTATCTAAACAAGAAAGGCCAGAAACATATAGGTGGTGGGACACCAACATAACTAATGTAGCTGAAAGTGTTACTAATTCAGAACTCCACTGAACTAATGTGCAAGCAGTTTTGGTCACAATGTATGAGGGTTACGACGCTTCAAACGCACTTAAAATACTAACGTTGGTACAAACATGGATACGTACGTCAGTGACGCACATTCAACGTTACAACGCAGCGAACTAACGGTATTAACCTATTAAATAAATTCTTTTACATGAAAAATATTTCCATCCCACCTTTTCACATAAGTGAACTCTTTTGAAAAAGCGGCGAATGAACTGGCAATGTATTCTCGGCTATTCGCACCTCAAAGAGAAGATTAACAACGAGTTAAAATAAAACAGCAAAGGTAACTTCTAGCAGATCGGAGTTAAATGTTTCACACTACTATCGGCTACACGTAGTCAGCTGACAGTCATGTGACCGTTTGGGCGGTTTTTGCCGTCACCATAGTGACACCTGCTCTGACACTGTGGATTGGAAGAAGATGTGGCAGGTCTAGCGAATCAGAGCAGCCCAAGTGACCGGAAGGCGGGAATACATCTTCTTCAGCGAATCTTGAGACGAATCGGGCGTTTGATTGACGGACACAGTTTTAACTGTTGACGTTCTGTACGAAGTCGAAGTTAGCCTGAAGAACGAGAGAGTTCGAAGTCGCCATTTTACGCATTAGACATTACGGTAATTTAAAAACGAACGCAAGCGAAGGAGAGAGAGGGAGAGAGAGAAGTTTCTACATAAGCAAAAGCAGCACTGTACGTGAAATTTTTTCCTGTATAGCTAGTTTATCACCGGTGTTCACATGTACTGTATATTTTGGCTGCCCCATATAACAATGAATACATGAATTGGCTGATTTTCTCATTCTGTTCTCCAAGTTCATTTAGGTCAGCTATGCCAGTGCAGGCCTTCTCCTTCCCTCTCCCAGAAACTCGATTCTTTAAAGCTGGGAGCTTCATCTACAAGTTCAAGATCAGAGGAGGCACCAGCTACAGGCAAGACACAATGTCATCCACAGCGTTTCACTCACAGCCTGCAGTTTATATGTATTCTTCCTCCCGTCATTGCTGGTTCCCAAGAAACCAGTGATGGCAGAGTCAAGTAGAAATAAAGCACAAGATGATTAAAAAAAACTGACACGGTAACAGTCAAATCCAAAATTGTGTGCTAGAAATTATTTTTTTGTTTGCGTGTTTCTTGGTCACCTTTCTCCAAACCAGAATGGGTTTCACTGGCATTTCCAGTTCAGAAAGGAAATAATTCAACTGTGTCTAAGCCCAAGGCAATTCCACTTCCACGTGTACTTCTTCAAAACGACGCGAACCTACAGCACAGCTGGAAATCAGTACACGGGCTTGAGAAAAAGTACAGATCCATGTGTGACATTCCTTTTTTTCCTTATAGTTTAAATTCTTTAAAGCATTGCAAAACATTTTTAATCTCAAAATCAGCTGGGGAGACAACTGCGCTTCCAGCTTTGATGCTTTTCATTCTTTTTGGCTTCGTTCTTTTAATGCCACTGCCTGTAATGGCTCCTGTTATATATCATGACGTGTGCTTCCTGACAGTTCTTTTCATCAGCAAAAGAAGACAAGTAGACCCCACAGGATCTGTCTACCTTTATTCTGGGATAATGTCCTAGAATAAAAGTCTGATTGATCCTGGAATGCCTTCAAGCCGTTTAATATGACGGTGAAGAAGACTCTTTATAGTTAAAGTACAACATATACTTTTTTGACACTCAAATCTCAGCAGTATTCCGCCCTTACTATTTCTGTCAGGACAACTTTAGTCCAAATATTCTCACTCCAGTATGTTATATTTGGTCGAATGGCTCTGCTCTGGTTCCTGCCCACCCCAAAGGCAGGGAGAGGAACAGCAGGATCCCCTCAGAGAACAGATCAGGCAACAGTGAAAACAGAGGCGGTGGAGGTGTGTTGCAAAGCGGCTTGCAGAGTCAACAAAAACTGCTTTCAGGCTGAAGCAGCTTAAATAGCACAACTAATACGAGATTTGCCAACAGGATGCACAGTAAGTAGGGTATTAGCTGAGGGGTTGCTTGACTCCGTCATCAAGTATTTGATAGTCAGAGCTTTTTAATGCATGTCACATGTTGGTAAAAGGCATTCAGTGACATTTTATTGTAGTCAGCCTTACAGCTTTTGTAAAAAGTTACCAAAACTGAAACTGTTTCTTGAGAAAACAACATCTTTAAGAGTGAAATGTGACGTGAGCATCTAATGGGTTTAATGTATTTCATCAGCCGAGAGGATGTTATGGGAGAAGACTGCTTCAATGTGGAGTTAGAGGTAATTATAGATGCTGCTCGCCTTCTTACTCACTGTGCTGGCAATCACATGTGCTCTTCTGACACACTGTTCTTTTTCAGATCCTCTTTTTTATGTATCTCCCTCTTCTCTGTTTTTAGGAAATTATCAGAACTGTTCTTGGCAACCTGGACAGTCTCCAGCCCTTCTCCTCCACCCACTACACTGTCTTTCCATGTATCCTTCAGCTCAGTTTGGTCATCCATCATCACCGCTTTAAGTGCCTTCCATTTAACCCATTATTTTTCTACTTATTCCATTAAACTGATGTGATACAGTCCATTATACTGTTACTGTGATCTATAGGCCTGAAATAATGATAGCAAAAGTCAATGCTGAGATCTCCATGATGCTCTTAGTGGATGGTAGCACCTGCCTCTACTGAAGTGTATTTTGTTAACTGTAGCAATCAGATAAGAAGCAGCAGGAGTGTGTGTGCAAACACGATGAGAAGAATCTGAGAGTCTACCCTTTCACTCTTATCCTCTACCTGGAGAAAAACATGCCGAATGGTGAGGGTAGTCGCACATCTTCTGGCTATCTCACAGCCTTAAAGCTAACATACTGCACATGCTCAGCTATCAAGGATGCTTCAACTAAATTGCAATTCACCTTTCTAAACCTGCCAAAAGCGAAAAATCGGGGAAAAGGAAGTTTATTCTTGACCCCTGTATGTTGTGTCATCAAAAGCAGGGTATGAGTGGAAGCTTGGGACAATGGTGGTGGCTTTAGCATCCACAGGGTTCTTGTCATTTCTCTGTTCAACTCTGTCCTCCTGCGTGCCATCTTTGAAGGAGGACTCCTAAAATCCATCTGGAGGACAAACGAGAGAGTAGGTTTGTTAGCGGAGCTACAAGTAAGGATTCAAAGCTGTATCCCGTTTCAAAAGTGACAGGCAGCTTGTCACATTATGCCACTTTGTGATCCGAAAGTAAACGGATAAGTTGTTATAAACACTATTACGGTCATCTGACAGAGCCCATAAAATACAGCGATATGTCATAACAAAACTCTGTTAATGAAGCTGTGCCACCCCTCATATTAACTGATCTCACTTTAAAACGATGGCTCCAAAGCAAAGATTTCTTTCCTTCTTTCCTCTCCACTCATCTCTAAGACACAAGGAAAGAAGGGAAGAAATCAAGAATGTACAATCTGAGAAACAAGAACTGTGATGAAGAACAGATCCTGTGAACCTGGGTGAAAGAATCAAACATACCTCCTCAACAGAGTGTTGGTGACGTCTCACACTGGTTTATTTGTCTTATTTCAGGGACTCAGACAGTGGAGGTGAGTTGTTTTTTTATGTTACTCACAAAGAAGAGAGTGAGAGTACACAATTGAATGTTTACATTTTATAATCAAACTGTAAGCAAAGAAAATACAAACAATTTTTGTGGTTAACAGCTACATTTTCTGCTGTTATTTATTACGTGTGAACACATGCACACAGTTTAAAGTCAAAATCAGTGACCAGGTTAAAAAAATTAGAGGCTGCATGTTATGTTTTCCTTACAGTATAATAAAGCACAGCCATGCAATACAACTATAAAGTCGAGCTGAGAAATGACTGAAGCGTTTGTTTCTGTAGGAGAAAGAAATAACGCAGCACATCCCCTCCATTTTTGAGCCTCAGTCAAAGCGCTGTAAGAGAGATTCACCACTAGAGGAAGCCATACTAAAGGACTTAATCAAGGACATGGAGGCTGAAAACAAGGTGCCAATGACTGGGTGAGTTTTCTCTCTACACCTGTAACACAGCAGCCGCCGTCAGCTGCATTTGCTTTGTTTGCCTCATTTAAAATGATCTTTGCAAATGTAAAAATTGCATACCTTTAAAGCCTACTTAGTCCTCTTGTGACACATTTATATGAACACAAAACAGCAGCAGAGATTTCTGTTGGTTTGAAGTGTTTTGAGTCTCTTTGCAAGTATGTATCCATTACAACATAACAGTTGTGATGGCTGAAGTGACACATTAAAATAATTACCTCTCCACTATGGTTGGTCATGTGATGCTTGGGGATGACAAACACTTGTCAGCCTTCAGAGCTTTTGCCCTGTTGTGTATAGTGTGGAAGCTATGCTTAATGCACTGAGAAGGCCTGTGCTTCTGCCATAGAAAAGTGAAACCAAGTGATAAAAACAATTGCATCTGTCCACTAAAGCCATTGCTTCTCATCGGTACTTTTCCAAATTTCTTCCTCCTCGTCCTGAACTCTGCTGTGTTCGATAACTTTCTGCTTCTACTCATTTCAGCCAGTCATTATTCATTATCATCGAAACCTCGCCAGTCATACTGTAGTGCCCTAGGCCTGTTATCTACTTATGTGAAAGCCTGTGTGCAGAAATTTGGGACTACAATCTCAGTCAGCCGATGCTATCAAATTCCAACATGGAAAAAGGAACTGATGATTTAATTTTCTTTACAGAAACTCTCTTCTTACTGCTATAAATGAAAAGTCACTTTCTTGCCCCAAACTTGTTCAAACTGCAGCAGCTTCTCACTTCGTTTAGCGGACAGAATCACGTCATCCCAAACCTGGCTTCATGGATTAATCCATTTGCTCCCTGTACATTTTAGAACTGATTTTGAGACCTTACTAATAAATTCTCATAAAGCACACCTGGACCTGGCCCCCGGCCCCATATGAATAGAATCAGTAACTTCTTTTAAATCACTTCTCTTCCGTTTGATGTGACGTCATCTTTTTTCGTCCTTTGTATCGCTTTATCGTTTAGCATTTTTCGATTTCCCTGTGTATTGTTGGTCTGTTGCATGTTTTTGCCCCATTTTCTTTTTGTTTTATTTCTCTTAATTTTGAATTGATCTTGTTTTGTTTTTCACCTCGATGTCTGGCTTTCTGTTTCAATTTTGTGGTCTGCTTTTGCTCTTCAGTCAAAGCGCTTTGTAAATTTGTTTTTTAAAGGTGCTATATAAAAAAAGAAATTAGTATTGTTATTATTATATAGGACCACTACAGACTGTGATTGCCTGTGGGTGACATACTTTTGCCTGGACATCTGGACGATGCATGCAAGCACATCTTGTGGCCTCTGTATTGTCTGTGTGTACGTGCAGAGCTTCTCAAAGGGACACCCAATGGGGGCCTTAACCCTCTACTATATTTCAGGTGATATTAGTTTTATCATAGATTACAGTATGATTACAGAATATTGGTGAAAATAGGCAAGGAATATGTAAACTAACTTGGAAAGCTGCCATTGCTTATTTCTTTATTGTCCTTCAGAGTGAGCAGTACGTGTTGCTGTAATAAGATGATGTGAACAATAAGAGGACACTTGTTCACACAAGTATTATGCACACACACACAGTGTAAGGATGAAAACGTGTGTCCTTGTTCATAAAATCACTAAGTCATTCATTCTGACGACCACTTTGTTTCACACACACACAAACACACGCCTCAGTGGTTCTTGCAGTTATGAAACAGGCAAGAGGCGCCACCTCAATCACTCTGATAGTCAGATCAGTGGGGCGAAAATTATTATTTCAAATGTGCACACACACACATAAACGCGGTCCTATCCTCCATCTAGTTTGTATTAACTTATGTAAACAGAATTGTCTCCTTTTTAAACTCGGGGAACACACACTCAGATGCGCAAACTGTGCAAACATCCTGCAAACAGCCTGGCCTCAAGCATCAGTACCACTTCACAGGAAATAAAGTTTCATTGAGGTTTTCTCATTGAATTACATCCACCACACTCACCATTATGTTATGTCCTTACAGAGGTGCTCCACATTAATACACAGAGGTTTTAGACATCAAGTGTAGCACAGAGTGCACAAACACAATTACTGTACTGAGTACTACTACACGTACCACACGTACAAAGGCTTCATACATACTACTTCATCGCTGGTCTGTGTCCGTGTTTGTGTGTGTGTGAGACTCCCAGGGGTTGCAGATGGTTTGTTTTTGTCTTAAACCTGCTGGAAAAATGGGAAAAGACAAGAATGAGTTTCATAGAACAAGAACATTAAACTGACAAAAAATAACAGCTTTATGCATTTATGCATGTAGACATGGTCAAGACAACCTGCTGAAGTTCAAACTGAGCATCAGAATGGGGAAGAAAGGTGATTTATGTGACTTTGAACGTGGCGTGGTTGTTGGTGCCAGACGAGTTAGGGTATTTCAGAAACTGCTGATCTACTGGGATTTTCCCACACAAACATCTCTGGAGTTTACAGAGAAAATATCCAGTGAGCATCAGTTTTCTGGATGAAAATGCCTTTTTGATGCCAGAGGTTAGAGGAGAATGGCCAGACTGCTTTGAGCTGATAGGAAGGCAACAGTATCTCAAATAACCACTCGTTACAACCAAGGTATGTAGAAGAGTATCTCTGAACACACAACATGTCAAACCTTGAAGCAGATGGGCTGAAGACACACTGGGTACCATTCCTGTCAACTAAGAACAGAAAACTGAAGCTACAGTTCACATGGCCTCAACAAAGTTGGACAATAGAAGACGGGAAAAACGTTGCTTGGTCTGATGAGTCTCGATTTCTATTGCGACATTCAGATGGTAACGTCAGAATTTGGCATAAACCCAAAGAAAGTATGGATCCATACTGTCTTGTATCAATGGTTCATGCCTCTGCTGGTGTAATGGTGTGGGGGATATTTTTTTGATACACTTTAGGTGTCTTAATAGCAACTGAGCATTGTTTACACACCACAGCCTACCTGAATATTGTTGCTGACCATGTCCATCCTTTTATGACCACAGTGTACCCATCTTCTGATGGCTGCTTCAAGCAGGATAATGCACCACGGCACAAAGCTCAGATTATCTCAAACTGGTTTCTTGAACATGGTAATCAGTTCACTGTACTCAAATGGCCTCCACAGTCACCAGATCTCAATCCAATAGAGCACCTTTGGGTTGTGGTGGAACGGGAGATTCACTTCACTGATGTGCAGTTGACAAATCTGCAGCAACTGTGTGATGCTGTCATGTCAACATGGACCAAAGTCTCTGAGGAATGTTTCCAGCACCTTGTTGAATCTGTGCCATGAAGAATTAAGGCAGGTCTGAAGGAAAAAGGGGGTCCAACCCAATACTGGCAAGGTGTACCTAATAAAGTAGCCAGTGAGTGTATTTTATTGATGGAAAACTTTTCACTTGATTAATAGGTGGCTAGGACCATAGTGGACTCTCTCTTTTTTCTGCTTTTGTTTTCCTCTGGATCAGGACAGTGGTCGCTATTGGTCCACTCTTCTCCTTTTTGACCCTTATCTGTAAAATAAAGATTATTTTAAGGTTAGGGTTAGTATTTCTGAATTTTTAGGGCAGTCAGTATCTGGATTCAGAAGTTGATAGTTCTTTTTTTGCACCCAAATCATATAAGTACTACCATTTTTATCAGTCTGGACACTGAAGAAAGTTTGTGATTGGCTTTAGTGACAAAAAACTGGGTAGTTTCACTGCCCTTAAAAGTACTTGGAGAGTTTCCTTGTTCTCACACACTGAGAATAAAAAAAAAAAAATCTCCAAGAACCCAGAAATTTCATCCCAGGATCTGAAGATAACTGTTGCAGCTGTTGGTATCACCTTGCATGTATTGTCAATCAGAAAGACATTGAAGACATTCAGTACTAAATGGGGATTTATGCATCAGTTAGAAATCTACACCATAGGTACGTTGTTACTGTAAATCCCTCTGAAACCCTACGACGTAACCTGCGTTGTAACCTGACAGGTTTTCTTGACAGTATTTACATTGTTTTCTTCAACACCCTATTACTTTATTGTTTTATTATGATATGGAATAAGTGCTCTTTTGCTCTGCTCTGGTAACCAACAAAGCATAAAAACTTGTATTTTTAACAAAATTTCTCATACTGGAAAATTATTTGAAATCCTAGAGATTCCCAACCAAACTAATTGTTGTGTCTAAATTACAGCAAGTTGGATTGGGGCAGTCAGCACTCACAGGGCAAGACTGAAGAAGATCGAGGACACACTAACAAGGTGATCCTTTCCAGTTATTTATTCAGTTCATTATTTTACACGTAACTTCTGATAAATTCTCACATTGTTCATGTAAAATTAAAGCGTCAGTCACTTTTATTTAGAATTTACAGATTCCAACACTTCATCCTCCAATTTTAATCTTATAACACCCTTTCATTTCCTCTCTGACACACACACTCTTGTAGCATCTCTGTCTTTATTGCAGCCCGAGGCTAACATTAGCGCAGACAGGTAGGATAACAAGTGTCATTAAGGTTAATAATAGCATTGCATCAGACAGAGAGTGTACAAGTAACTATGTAATTGTGTGCATGTGAGAGAGTGGTGATGTGCTTTGGTTTAATTAGCAGTAAAATCCAAAATTACCCTTCTCTCCGCTCCCTTCTCGTTCATGCCCTTTCATCTAATCTGATCTTCTGTTTCTGAACTTGTCCACTCGGACTTTTTTCCACCTCTTGCTTCTGTAGCGTTGCTGTTTTTTTCCTCCCTTCAGCATTTGTTTCAAGTGGAAAAAATGATTTAAACTTGTTATGTCAGCCCATTGAGTTATTATTGTCTTAACACTGAGAAGGAAGTGTTGATACAAGTCTACAAGCTTTAAAAAGAATTAAGTTTGAACATTGTGGTCTTGATGTTGTTCATGTGCATACTAGCTTAAGAGAAGAATAGTAAACATTTTTATGAAATTAATTTCTAATTTAAAGTGACAATGACTGCAGTTTGTGTTTATTTTAAAGAGGAAGGTATGCTTTTCACATTTAGTTTAGTGACCCAGGACTTTATCTACTGAAAGCTTAACTTTTGTGGGCAAATTTTATAAGCTGTAGCTAGTTGGCTATCTGTTTTTGTTAACTGGATGAAAACCACCACATTCACTCACAGGTCACTTTTTTAGGTACACCTTGCTAGTACTGGGTTGGACCCCCTTTTTCCTTCAGAACTGGTGCTGGAAACATTCCTCAGAGATTTTGATCCATATTGACATGATGACATCACACAGTTGCTGCAGATTTGTCGGCTGCACATGATGCGAATCTTCTGTTCCACCACATCCCAAAGGTGCTTCAAAGGTGACTGAGATCTGGTGACTGTGGAGGCCATTTGAGTACAGTGAACTCATTGTCATGTTGAAGAAACCAGTTTGAGATGATTTGAGC
>VVAS01116262.1:0-10139 GCA_015103295.1 Ptychochromis oligacanthus
CATCCATTTCAAACAATTGAATAAGATCCTTCTCACGATGCCTATAATAAGAAAATCTGGTTCCTGGAGCCAGGAGGTTTTTCTCACTGAGCCTAGACCCAAGTAACTCAGCCGTTTCCTTTGGCAGATCCAAATCTCGTACTCAGTCATTTAACTCTGGCTGAGTGAATAACTGGGGGACAGATGAGCTCCTAGAAGATGGATCTTCAAAGTCCTCATCACTAGAATGTTGTGCATCTGGAGACAAAACATCATCAGACTCTTCTCTCTCATCAACTAAGCCAGTAAAAATGGGAGGTGGTATTTCATCTGAATGTGGTACAGATCTCATTGCTGATGGCAGGTTAGGGTAACTGATAGATGATTTTTGGAACTGTATCCAGAAATAAACAGAAGTAGCAATCATCAAAGTGATTCTGTGGCTCCCTCCATGCCATTGGAATACCAAAACCCAAGCTCTTTCTTTTTCCCTTAGTCCATGCTCGGAGGATTTCGACATTGACATTTCGACATTGAAAAATGCCTTCACAGACACTAGTGAGGATTGCAAAGAATTTGGCCAGGTGTGTTGACCTGTAGCAGAACTTCACAATACAACTCAAGCTGAGATGGTTTAGGTGGCGATTAAAGGTCACAAAAGACTTCTTCAACCTCCTCACACTCGCACAAGGCAAAATCTGTTATGATTGCCACTTGTGAAAAAATGTGACGTGATAGAGCAAAATGGATATTATTTTTTTTAAATCGGCAACCCAAAATTAGTAAAGAACAAGTGTTAAATTTCATACAGCAAACATGATGCAGGGCGGTGTAATGAATGAGCGTATATCTCATCTCTGTCTAGTTTAACTTTGGACAGAGGCCAGGTGGTAGCCCCTGATAATGAGATTTATAATTTATCCCTTTCTCACAACCCTGTCCCAGTGCAGGATAGGGGTGTGTGCTACCTGTGTGGATGAAGGAATTAATTTATTCTGAACGAATGAATGAATTCTAAAATCAAAACATGGCTGTTACTTTTGACTTAAAATGTTTCTATAGGATATATACGCTCCTCCTTTCTACAAAAAACTTTAATTCCTACAACATCTCTGCACAAAATGTTTATGGTGTTAAGTAAGATGTTTACAGCAAATAGATTCATCTTCATATTTTACAGCAGCTGTAACAATTTCTTCAAATGCATGATGTCATTCGATCAGATATTTAACTGAATATGTTCCCATTTCAGCATTATATGCAGTATTTTATTGCTTATTTTCCATTCTTAAAATGATGACACAGCAGTGCATGTATTTAATGCCATTTACATTTATAGTTGCAGTGGACTGACTGGGAAAAGACTAGTAAGCCATAGGTCTGAAACAGCTGGACATGTGTGTATATATAGAAAGCAGATGTGGCCTGGAATGCCCACCACATGGAAAAGCTGATTGTGCCTATACCTCTACAGTAATAGCGGACCTAACAGCCAAAGGTTCACTCGACCAAGCTGAAAAAAAAGGCTTCTGGAAAGTTGTGGCATTAATACTTTGAACCTCCTGAATACAGCTCTTTTCTGCAGTTTTGACCTTGTCCTCCAAGCAAAAAAGAAAAACAAACAAAAACTGGGGCAGACTATTTTTTCTGAATCACAAGAGCAGAATTTACTGTCACGTTTTTCTGCGTTGCTGTGTTGGGATTATTGCCCACAAACACATTTCCATATGGTGTCTGTCTGCACTGCAAATTATCTACAGCTAAAAGAATTTCAGGAGTGCTATGAGCCGTTTTCGTACCTCGTTTCCGTCTTTATTTTGATTAGATCATTTACCGAAAAGCTGAGTTTATGACAGTTCTTGCATGGTGAGGAAAATTCTTCTGTTGTTCAGTATGAGAACATGGAGACAGCAAGGTTAATAAACAGAAGCATAACTAGAGGTATTCACCTATTCCCCTAAAATTACAGGAAACATGGCTGCACTTTGTGTGAACTTTCCTGCTGACTTGATATAACTTAAATACATGTGGAGGGTAACCCTTGGCTCTGGTTCTGTCAGGGCTAAATGTTGAACAGATTGTGCTCATAAGAATTCAGCTTCAGTGTGATTCAGATCTTTCAGCTCTGGAGCCATATCCCAGGTTCCCCCATCTAGTGGTGTGAGCTGTAATCACCGCTGCAGGTATTTCACACAATGAGCACTTTGCCAGGCTTGGCGGCAGAGCATCAGAACAGCTTAGTAGCTCAACAGAGAGGGATACATATTGTGATTTGAACATGCAATCATGGAAAACTTGTGAGCATACCTCTGCACAAACCTCTCTGTAGACATTAGACAACCAATTTCCTTCTGCTAGATCACTTAGTGCGCTGATAGCTTCACTGCCTTTGTGTTGATTTTGCTCTTGAGACGCAGTGAAAGATATATCCATACCACAGAGGCTGGGTATCGGACTGTTAATGATTTTGACTTGCATTTGGACTCACCGTGATCTTAACATTTCCAACACAACTTCCTCGGCAAGCCGGAGGAACTCGGTGAATGTGACCGCTACCTCACTCACAAATACCCCCGATCTATTATGACAATTAACATCTGTGACAATACCTTCTTGGATGACATTGCAAAGTGATCTGCAGGCTGCGAAGGGAAGAGTAAAGCTGTAATCTGACAGCTTGAGAGGGTTATGGAATTAGATCATGTCTTTTTAAGCATCCAGCAACATAACTGTGGTGAGTCTGAGGGGCTCATTAATAAACATTTGAAGCCTTCTCAATGGATAAGTTGTCTCCAACACGTCATGTCTGAGGTTCACAGATTACTGCACAGTGGCTGTTTGTGAGTTTGCTTGAAGTCACCATGCAGCCTAATTCAAACCAATGCTGGCTGGCTGGTAGGCAATGCTTCATTTTGTGGTTCCTGTAAAAGGCCTTGATAAAAGACATTACATGGACCAAATCAAGGGAGACTATTCCTCTCCATAATCGCCATTATATCACATAAGTTAAAAGGAAAACTCATTTTAACATTTGCATAGATCCAGATCTCAAGAGCTGGCTAATGATCAGTTACTCTATTACTTACAACATAATAAATATAGTGGATGCCATGTTGCCTTTTGCCTGGATCTACTATTTCTAGCTGAAACAGTTTCAGCTAAACTATAACAGATATTAATGATGGTTATGACATTGACCTAATGATGTACTTAACATGGCTGTTTGTGAGTTTGCTTGAAGTCACCATGCAGCCTAATTCAAACCAATGCTGGCTGGCTGGTAGGCAGTATTCTCATAACAGGCCTGAATGTGATTAAAGCTCCTCCAACAAGTGTAATGTGGTAGGGGTCTCTGAGAGTCACTATTTCATTCTGCAGATTCTCAGAAGCTGGTAAAGACCAAAACAAAGCTTCAACTAGTAGCTGACTTTTTCACTCATCAGAGTGACAGATACACAGCCCCAAATTATTGCTTTTATTATTTAAAATCTGGTACTGTTATATGTGTAAATGGGCTTTTATTAGCTTGCATAATAGGCTTAAAATGTCATGTGTCATGAGTTATGCACCAATGTGGCCAAAAAGAATTTGTAACATGCTTTGAAATAAATGAAATAATCTCAGCCAGTTAAAAACAAAAACTATTTTGTACTCACCTGGCTTATTACTATTGGTTAATAAATCAAAAAAATCCCATTATTTAAGACATCATAGCCCTGAGGCTTTATACTGAGGTTGGAGCTTGCATATGAACAGGCCTGTGGTTTGGCTTTTGTCCCCCAGAGGATGACTGCATTCATTATATTAACAAGTGGAAGAGGGCACAGCCATAAACACATCAGAATTTGATAAAATGTTCCACTCATCAACGTCCAAATTATTCACTGTCTATTAAAGCCTCATTGTAAACAGACACAACAGGAGAAATACTGAATAAGACAACCGCAGAAGCTAAATTATCCTCCTTAACAAGGAGATTTTCCATGGCTTCTCTCCATGAAATTGTACTCTGTTTTACCATATAAATTCCCTTGGAGCACATCCGTGCTTCTCATAAGAAGACATAGGGAATGGAGTCTAAAATGGATGTAATCAAACGTCTGGAGCAGCATGTTACATAAGCAAAACATGGGTGTTCTAGGTGTAAGGATGCCCGATTTAGTGGCATGTCAGGAAACATCCATTTATCCATCCATTTTCTTAACTGCTTATCCAACTTAGGTTCACGGGGCGCTGGAAACTCTCCCATCTTAGGCTTAACCTATCCTGGAGCGAAAGATGGGGTACAGCCAGAACCAGCACAGAAAAACAGACAACGACACACTAGCACAATACCAGAAAACAATTAATATTTATTTTTGAAGCACTTTTGGTTAAACTTGATAAGGGAAATGTGCTGCCATGATCACATTGAATTCAAAATGTAAATACAGTCTCTTAAACTGTTTTAAGATCCTGCTTTCCCATAGTATGTGCATCAGTTTGGTTGTAATGAAGGAGTATTCCATTTGAGTACAGGGAACTCATCGTCATCTTCAAGATGATTTGAGATGATTTGAGCTTTGTGGCATGGTGCATTATCCTGCCGGAAGCAGCCATCAGAAGATGGGTACACAGTGGTCATAAAAGGATGGACGTCGTCAGCAACAATAGGTCAGGTAGGCTGTGGTATTTGAACGATGCTCAGGTGGTACTAAGGAGCCCAAAATGTGCCAAGAAAATCCCCTACACCATTACACCACAGCCACCAGCCTGAATTGGTGATGCAAGGCAGGATGGATTTCTGACCCTACCATCCGAATGTTGCAGCAGAAATCGAGACTCATCAGACCAGGCAACTTTTTTACAATCTTCTATTGTCCAATTGCGGTGAGCATGTGTGAACTGTAGCCTCAGTCTCCTGTTCTTAGCTGACAGGAGGACCACCCAGTGTGGTCTTCTCCTGCTGTAGCTCATCTCAGTTAAGGTTTGACAGAGATGCTCTTCTGCATAACTTGGTTATAATGAGTGGTTATTTGGGTTAGTTTTACCTTCCTATCAGCTCAAAACAGTCTGGCCATTCTCCTCTGACCTCTGACATCAACAAGGCATTTTCTCGCAGAGGACTGCAGCTCACTGGACATTTTCTCTTTTTCAGACTATTTTCTGTAAGCCCTAGAGATGGTTGTGTAGAAAAATATCAGTAAGTTCTACCGAGAATCTCTCTAGACTTACTTCAGTCAAACACACAAAGCATTTTAAATACTATTTGATCCATCTATCAATTTTCTTCTACTTATCCAATTCAGGGTTGCAGGGGGTGGGGTGGAGCCTACCCAAGCTGTTACAGGGCAAGAGCCAGGGTAAACCCTGGACAGGTTACCAGTCTGTCACAAGGCTAACACAGAGAGACGGACGACCATTCACACTCACATTCACACCTATGCCCAATTTAGAATCACCAATTAAACTAACCCCACGCATGTTTTTGGACTGTGGTAGGAAGCCGGAGTACGCGGAGAGAACCCACACAGACATGTGGAGAACATGCAAACTCCACACAGAAAGGCCCCGGTGAGATGGGACAAATTTGAACCCAGGACCTTCTTGCTGTGAGGCGACAGTGCTAACCACCACACCACTGTACTGTCCCAAATACCATTTGAATTTATCATTAAAGTGCAGCTGCCATCTAATATTTCAATGTTTTGCCGCAGAAGATGTTTTTTGACCCTCAAAATGTCACAGTTTAAGATGAAGCTCTTCAAAGACATGAGATCAGTATGATGAAATGCAGACCTGTAAGGCGACCAATATCCTTCTATTGCCTCATGACACAGCGCACAACAGAGTCTGTCTGTAAAAAGAAGTATATTTTATTCAAATATTCACATTAATCATGGGGGGAGTGAATAAAATAAACACATTTGGTCACCATGCTAAAGGTAACGGTGCAATAATGAACCCTGTCCCTGGAATTTGCTCTCATGTGACACTTAACATGAGTAAAGATATAAACAGAAACGTTCTGTTCAATTCAGAATTTGCTGCCTGTCATAGTGATATTTTTTTTAACATTAAATAAAAGTGTTGTATTACAGAAATAAAAACGTCTCCGGGCACATGTTACTCAATACTCCACATGAATTATTGACCTTTTAAAGCCAAAACAAAGTCGGTAATACTTCTTGGAATAACAGTCTTTTAAGTAGCAGAAGACATGATCCACAAAGGACCTAAAACTGAATTTTGATACTAATCACTGACATCACTTCTCTTCAATAGGCTTTCCAGATTGTTTAAAACCTCAAAAATTATTAGGTCATTACCTCATTTACATAATTTTCAGAATTAGCCTGAGGAAAGACAAATGCATCCAGCTGTGGGGGTGAATATTGCTACCCAAAGGGACAAATGACTCATGCAAAGTTGATCTGCATCACAACATATAACTATGATATGAAAGACAACAAACTACATATGCTAAGGACAGCGGGGATTGCATGCTTGTTGGTCTGGTCCTCATGGAAAAATCTCAACAACTATTGGTTGGATTGCAATGAAATTTTATACAAAATATTCATGGTTTAGACTGGCAACCTGTCCAGGGTGTAGCCCGCCTCTCACCCCATGACTGCCGGGATAGGCTCCAGCCCCCGCCATGACCCTGAATTGGATAAGCGGTTAAGAGAATGGATAGATGGACATTCATGCGTCACAGGTAATGAATCCACATGACTTTGTTGATCCACTTTTCATGCAGTGCCACTAAGAAGTTGTCAGTTTTCTTTCAGAGCAAAATATGACGACAAAGAGAGGATTGAAAGATTTTCGTGTTACCTTTAGGACGAGCTGAATGGTGATCAGCTGACAGCTTCAAAACCAATGACATCAGCATTGTGCAGGATTTATGGTCCTGCGATGGTGTCCATAGCTGCAGAGGCTACAAAGACGTACCTGCCTACAGCGCATAGGCCAATGGTAATAATGGTAGAATGCTCACTGGTTGAAAAGTCAGACTGAACAGGAAAGGGAATAACAGATCAGGAAGAGGGAGAAGTGTGGGGGGAAAAAACCCATAAACAATTAGAAAGCACGTATGAGAAGGACAGAAAATAGCTGCCGTGGAATGTTTTTATTGTTTTTACACCACTGCAAAGATATTTTTTGTCTGTGACTTCGGTCTTCTCCAAAAAAGGGGGCAAGCTAAAGAACCAACAACAGCACAATCATAAACAAGAGTTGTTCCACATATTTTTTGACACTTACAACATGTAGACATGGGCCTGCAAAGCTCTGTGTAGTACCTATGGAGCATCAACACTTTCTAAAGCATATACAGTAGCTGTTTCTTTTAGTGCTAATCATAGCACGCTTCACACTATTTGTGCTAAACACCAGCCTGTTAGCATTGTCATTGTGAGTAGGCTATGTGCATAGCATAAATACCTATTTACTACATTCATATCCACCACATGTGTCAGTGTATTTACTGCAGCCTATGTACAGTTGAGAAAAAGAAAGCACAGACTCCTGTGAAAAACTGCTGCTGCCATAGAAATTAAGAGGGTAAGTAACTGTAAGTTGCTGCTAATCAGATGCACTCAATTAATTGATCAGCAAGTGTGAGCACCTCTATAAAACCAGAAGTTTTAGCAGTTTGCAGGTCTGAAGCATGTGGTAACACAATCATTCTACAGTGAGAAAGATTATTCACAAGTGGAAAACATTCAAGACGGCTGCCAGTCTTCCCAGGAGCAGATTCCCCAGCAAATTCACCCAAAAGGTCAGACCATGCAATGCAGAAACTGCAAAAAACCCAAGAGCTACATCTCAGACTCTACAGGCCTCAGTTAGCATGTTAAATTTTAAAGTTCATGACAGTACAACTAGAAAAAGACTGAAAAAGTAAAGTAAGCACAGTGGTGGAGGGGTGATGAATTGGGCTTGTTTGTTTCCGCCATGGGACCTGGGCATATTGCAGTCACTGAGTCAATCATGAACTCCTGTGTATACCAAAGTATTCTAGAGTCCAGTGTGAGGCCATCTGTCTGACAGCTAAAACATGGCTGAGAGGAGTGGCACCCAGCAGCAGATCTACAACAGAATGGCTGAAAAAGAAAAGAAACAAGGTGTTGCAATGGCCCAGTAAAAGTCCAGACAGTCTGGTGTTAAGAGAGGACCTTAAGAGAGCTGTGCATAAACAAATGCTCTCAAACCACAATGAACTGAAGCAACATTGTAAAGAAGAGTGGGCCAAAATTCCACAATGATGTGAGAGACTGATAAAGTCATACAGAAAGCAATTAATTCAAGTTATTGCTGTTAAATGTATTTCAGGCTGTTGAGTCATGTGGTGTACTTAATTTTTCACAGGACTGCATAGAGTCCTGTTAAGATTTTATTTTTCACATGACTGTAGCTCTAAAAAATTCCAAAATGGGACAAAAAGGTATTGTTCCTTGTTTGTGGTTAGTGCTAGATTGGATCAACAGGACAGACACCCTGCTCTTACATTTCTAGGTGAGTGGTGATGGTCAAGCTTTTCTGTCAGAGGACTTCTTTGCTAGTGACTCTGAGCCATGTGAAGGATGACCAAGAGGTCATAGCAAACTCTGTCTACCCTATTCTATGAACCCTACTAATAACCAAAATCCATGTCTCAAAAAAGCACACCATAGTCAAATCTCAGTTTCCTCTTTACTAAAATGTGTCCATTACATAGTGAACAAATGAAAAAAGGAAAGAAGTGAGTTTGGTCATCTTTTTATTAAAGGATCACTCATTTATTACTTCAGCCTTCTTTATTTTATATAAATCTATGTGAGAGAAGGAATACTTTGATACAAATTGTGTAAAATAATTTGGAAATCACTTTTATTTGACCACAAATAATAGCATATTGGCTTTCTGATCTCATATCCTTTTTGACATTTATTAGCATGCCACACACCAGGAATTAAAAACCGCACCATCTTTAAAGTCAAGGCGTATCACACCAGCAGGATTTAGTTTTCCCCAAAGGCTCCCTTTATGGAGCTACAATTATAGAATTCTCATTTCCATAACTGCGCTGTAAAAACCAGGCTATACTTGCATGTGGAACAAGGGCTTTGCAGTCTGATCTTAAGTGTGATGACTGTGTTTGAATTATTACTAATAGTTCATCAGCTTTTGCAATCAAACATTCTGACTTTCCTTTACTCAAGTACAAGCAAGGCTTGAGCTTTTTTACCATTTCATGGGTGGCTGAATGGTATAGTCATAGGACTAATGGAATAATTATTTGGGTGTCTGTCTGCTCCTGCAGCTTGTGCATATAAGCAGGTATGACTAACATGGTATCTGTGGTAGGAACGCTGTGGCTAGCCACAACTATGAGTGGAGAGAAACTTCACATAAACACGGCAGCCTTGATTTAATCCAGTTTTATATAATTTAAACAAGACAGCTACAACACTGCATATATCATGTCAGATTTCCCTGGGATCTGAGTCAACCATCGGTCCAAAGTTTACAGGCAGATGCACTGATACACAAACAGTAATTTATCAGTTGTTTCAGCCTAATAGATGAATAACTTTCTTTTTTCTCTGGATTTTCATTTTTCCAAGTTACTCATCTTTAGCTGAACTCTACATTGAGCACAATTTGGGACAACATCAGCTACTACGCAAGTTGTCTGGGTAGAACACTGGGCTACCACCAGTCTTTAAGGACCCACTGGAGAATAATGGTGAATTACAGCACTTCTCACTCATTTATCACAGCCCCGTTTTCAAATTTAAGCTGTAGAGACTGCTCACATTGAAGCCAGGATTCTTCTCAAGAAGAACGGCGCTGCCAACAAGAACAGCCACAGCTGGAGAGGAAAATAAAGCCTCTTTCTTCAACACGAAGTGTGCACTGCTGACTTGGTGTAACATTTTTCTGCATTCGTTTCTAAACTCGGCACCTTGTTTCCTCTTCATAATGAATGCCAAATGCCGCGTCTCACCTTAAGAAAAAAAAAGAAAAAGAAAAAAACAACAACTTTCGTTCAGCTAAATGGGCAGTTTACACTACATTTTGCTCCAGTACAAAAAATAAAACAAGTTAAATTTAAACACTCAAAACATGTACACTACATTGCCAAAAGTATTCGCTCACCCCATCAAAATCATTGATTTCAGGTATTCCAA
>VVAS01116271.1:0-11219 GCA_015103295.1 Ptychochromis oligacanthus
CGATCTCAAAGCCCATTACAGATTTAATTTTTGTTAATACCTCAGCCTAATAAGACTGGATAACTGTGCAATTCCAAAATATATATTAATTAATTAAATATCTATAAAAATCACTTATATTCAAATTATAAATAATGCTGAGATGTGAGAAGCTATCTAGATTCATCTTGGTTGAACTTACACTGTATGAGGTAATACCTTTCCAGGACCATTCTCTAAACCTCCCATCCATTTGTGCTCATTTAAAGTCTGTTTCAAATACCACCCACCTTAGCATTTGGATTTTCCTCTCTAATTTACTTTTTTTTTCTTTTACATTCCATAGACCATATATTTAAAGCTACTTCAGTCACATTATTTAGTTTACCTAGATATTTCTCCTTTCTGTGTTTTTAATCAGTTCCTCAGCTGGCCTCATTACCTAATTGATGCTAATCCTGTACACCTGCTCTGAGTTTAGAATTGTGCACACAATGAATGTGATGCACTTATTGCTGTTTCTGATAACATCAGGTCTCAGTTTTATGAATGAAAAACAGCAGATATTTGACCTCTAATGGAAGGAAGACTGCAGGTGTCACTAATAACATTAACAATGGCTCTGTTGTACTTAAGTGTCTCAAGTTATGACTGTGTTGATGGGGAATCTAAGTGCACAGTACCTGGGGTCACATGTATAAACAATTCATCTGCACAAAAAGTGGACATGCCATTTTAGACACAATGCTGGTATTTCTAAAAGATGGCACGGTAAGAATTTACATAGTTTAGACCAACTGAATATACAGTTTTCTAGAGTGAGCAGCATGCAGCTGAAATAAAAAATTTAAATATAACCTGAGAAATGCAATCCTGTGGCTTTATCAGCAAATTTTTCAGCAATCACAGACTTCATTTATAACAGTAATAAGTAATGAGCTTTATAATTATTTTAATTTAAATTTCAACACTGAACTTAATTTTAAACCTCAACTTTATCCTCAGCTGTGAAGTAGCCTAATTTTTCTCTCAGTCTTGCAATGTAAGATTGATTATCTGTTTGGCATTTAAATTCTGACAATAATAGTGATTAGATATCAGCCTAACAATGTAGGAAACCATCCACAAGTCTGCTGACTTAGCCTCTGGGGGCAAGTGGCAATTTATCAGGGCCAGAAAATATCACAAGATTGTTTACAAATGCAGTTTTTATTTTAAGTATTAAAACGCTAAACTGTCATCTGATGATACCCAGTGGTTTAAGATTACATTGTTTACCTGCATACAACTGAAGTCTGCTCAAATAGTTATTGGTCAATAGAACGGAAAGCTTCCAGTACAAGAAATCTTGTCCCTCGCTTACAGATTCTGCTCATTCATATTTAGATATCTGCGATGGTCACCCTAAGCATTAAAAAGTACATGGGATAAATTAGTGAAACAACTGCTATGAATAACCACGACCCCAAGTAACAGTTGTCTATAAAGGCAGACGTTTTGCAGTTGCACAAGTCTCAGTCTCAGTTGCAAATAGATGTTCGGGGGCATTTGTGCATTAATTTAACAGTAGAAAGGCATTATATTAATTTAACTGTGGAAAAGCATATCAGGCTTATGCATGATTAAGATTTATTAAAACGGAATAAGGTCTGTCTTTGTGTGTACACAAAGACTCAGAGTTTTGTGGATCTGGCCCCAGGAGCCTGAAAGCACAATCAAACATTAATTTAAATATTTACAAAACATCTTGTCCAACTCTAACAGTGATGGTGCTTATCATAATAGTTTTATTTCAGTGTCTGACTGTTACACTTTAATGTTTATCCAACTCCTGTCAGCTGTCATGGACCTGGTTGCTTCACAGTTGATCCACAGTAGTTTAATCTAAAACCTCATTATGATATTGTTAACATATAGTAAAACAGAATGAAACTAGGTGAAATATGGAAACTGTGAAAATGCAGAATGTTTCTCCAACCTATTAAGGCCAGTACTATTAAAGTGCATTTCATACATAAATATGATACAAACTAAGATCGAGCCATTTATCTATGGAGCAAATGTAAACTAGCTATTTAAGACGGACAGGCTTCCATATGGTGCAACACGAAGTAGGAGCAAAAGAAAGGTTTCCAAACAAATGTTTGTTTGTTTGTTTTTTCAGAACCACTCAGATAAGCTCTCTGTGAATCAAGGTTGAGGGATTAATGACATCAAGTGTGTCTAGACAGTTTGCAAATTTACCTAAGGGTCTGGCCTTATAAAAAATGTGTTTAAACTCACCCATTTTTACAAATCCAATGTCCACATAGATTTTGGCACAAAGAGAGCCTAACAGGTAACCAAAAACAGGGCCAACCACTGAAATGGTCTGCACACAACCTAGGATGTGAAAAACATGCACACAGCATACAAAATAGTCAGAGCTTTAACTATCTCAGTAAACTACACAGAGAAATATACACTTTACAACAAATTTTACTTAAACATTTTTTTACTTAAATATTTCTTATTACATGTTTAATACTTATTTTAAACAACTGTCTGAAACATGATTTTTTTTTTTAAATGCTTAATCTGCTTTTGTATTCATGTTTGAAAAAAAACAGACCTTTCTGCTAGTTTGGCGTTATTCTGAGCTGTTAATGTGTTCCAACAAAGGCTGTGTTAACTGTTACATGTGAACTGTAGCAGAAACATTTAAAGGGTACGTGAAAGGCGCTGCTTTGCTTGTGTGTCTGTCCGTCTTTAAGCAAGATTACGCGAAAACTTCCAACCTGAAACTTAGCTTAAAGGTGAAGCCTTTTCACTAATGGCTTCAGATATTTTGGTGCTGAGCTTTATCGCCTTCTATAAATCTATGACATAGAGCACTGGCTCTGGCATTAGCCCTGGTAGATCATCCAAGTGCTCTTCTAGTAGTCCTATGCAATAAGCATGCCTCATGCTTATTTTCTTCAAGGTGTTTCACCACCTTCACTTATACTTTTTTTTCCTCTGACACGGTGCAGGTTCACAGTCTAAAACAAGTTCCATGTGTTCTACTTATATAGACTGCTGCACATGTCAAAAAGCTGGCACTAGAACTGCACCACAAAATGTCTGGGCACAAACATCGTGCACAAACATACCGCTGACTCAGTGGCTATGGGAGGCTACTGCAAGAGAATCTGTGGATGCAACCCACAGATTCTCTCACCATTTTCTTCCCACAGAAAGAACCCCAACTTCCGCTACACCCCGTCCGGTTCTGTTGTGAGATGCCCTCTGGTGATCTTTCAGTGATTTAATTTTTAAATGTATATCTACCACTAGGTGATGTTTTTCTTACCAACATACAGTGCTGCATTTTCCTCAGAAGCAAAATCATCTATATACGAGATTCCCAGAGGCTGAACAGGTGTCTCCCCAATTCCACGCAAGACATTTCCCAGGAGCACGTATATCCACATGGACAGGTTGGACTCACCTTCACAACCTTAAGGGAAAGATGAGTGTAATTAGACATCTTTTCTTGTTTACACTATTGTTGTGTGTGTGCATAAACAGTCCCAGCACAAACCTGAGGCTGGCACTTGAGGCAGTGTACCACCTTCTGTCGGGTCTGCCGGTGAGTCTGCCCGACATGGAGAGGGGTTAAGGGTTGAGTTCACTACCCACCGCACGGATGTCTCAAACTCATAGCTGTTCACAAAATACAAATAGTTCAAACCCTGAGGGACAAAGATAATATCCTCATTTCAATTAACTCTAAGCATCAAACTGTCCTGGCTTTTATAAAGTTACATGTCAATGAATTTGTGATGGAAAAAAAAGGAAACTTCTCATGGAAAAGGCAACAGCTGCTATAAGCTGGTATAGGATGCCCCAGTAACATTGCTCTATATGGTAGATAATGCAGTAGTAATGTAGCAATTGCATATATTCCAAATCATCACCTTATACAGTAATGTGCAAAAGTCTTGAGTCACCCCTCATTTCTTTATATTTTGCTCACAAGGAGCCAGACTATGTCCAGTCCTTATACTTGACCATTTTCAGAGGAATGTTTTTTTTTTGTTGTTGTTGTTGTTTTTTGCTTGTTAAGCCACTTAACACTGACCTATGAGTCATTCAAGCATAAAAAAGGCACCTAACCCAAGGGATGACACAGTGTTGTGTCTACACATAACAGACAACCAATTTTAAATTGTATCTTTAGGCACTTTGTTACGAGCAGCCTGTCACAAAAGCACATAATTTGTTTATTCAGCCGAATCTATGAAAAATGCCAAAGATGGCACAGTTTCTCAGGCATAAAATTGTGTTTTTATACCAAAAAGGGGATTCCCAAAGAGCTATTAGCAGAAAACATGGCATATCTCAGCTTGTTGTGCAATGTGTCCTTAAAAAAAATTGAGGAAACTGGACAAGTGAAGGACAAAAGAAGAAGTGTCAGGCCTAAAAACAAAAAAAACTACCTACAGCAGATGAACAGTACCTGGAAGTCATGTCCTTAAGAAATAGGAAAAAACTTGACACAGGACCTGAGAAACACATCTGGCCCTTCAGTCAATCCATTTATTGTTTACCAAAGCATCATCAGAAATGGTCTCAGTGGAAGGGTGGCTGTCAAGAAGCCATTCTTAAAGAAGGGAAATGGGGAGAAAAGACTAAGGTATGCCAAATTACACAAGAACTGGACTGAAAATCAGTGGCAACAGGTCTTATGGAGTGATGAATCCAAATTTATGGTTCAAATCATCATCAGTACGTACAGAGCAGGCAGCCAACATCCAAATAAGAGCTTTGAATGTCCTTCAAGAGGCCTGAAGAACTATTCCTGAAGACTATTTAAAGAAATTACAAGAAAGTTTGCTTAAGAGAGTTCAGTGTTGAAGAATAAAGGTGGTCATACCAAATATTGAGTTTCAAGCTCATTAGAATTGCACAAACTCTGTTTTTATCTTATATACTATATTTCTATGTGTGTTTGTGTATATTTCAATAAATCCATGCACCTATTTCCCACCTTCCTAGCACAATATAAAGAAATAAGGAGTGGCTCAAGACTCTTGCACAGCACTGTATACCAGACAAAAATGAAAAACATTAACTCATTATTTGAACGAAATTAAAATGCACTTGAATGCATTCAAGTGCATTTTAATTTTTCTGCGATTCCAGTCTTACTTGCATTTTTCTGCAAGTGAGACTATAGTTGAAGTGAAACAGCAAACAGACCTGTTGTTACTCACCGACCAATGATGAAATGAGGCAGAGCTATGATAAAAGTGCCAATAGACATCAACACACAACCCACTGCAATGATCTTTGGCCTGTGGAGTTTGGCCCCAAAGTAACTGACGAAAGCTATCACCAACAAGTTACCTGGAAAGAAAGAACAAGAAATATAATTGATTTAGAGGCTACTATACACAGAGCACAGACATAGAGCACTTTTTTTTTTTAGAAGAAACAGATCATTGCCTCCATACATTTGTTATACAGGTTCTTTTTTTTTTAATGTGTTTGGTTCAGCTGTGGCTCTGCATGCTGAGTGTAAAATGAACAAGCTCTTTTTTTTTTACTTGCTTTCTGTACCTTTACCATGATGTTTCTGTACCAGGATACAGGAACATAATAGAAAAGAAAATTCTTGAAACTATTATTCTTCATATATTCACTATCCATCCATCCATCCATCCATCCATCCATCCATCCATCGATTTTCTTCCGCATATCCAACTCAGGGTCGCGGGGGGGGGCTGGAGCCTACCCCAGCTGTCATAGGGCGAGAGGCGGGGTACACCCTGGACAGGTCGCCAGTCTGTCGCAGGGCTAACACAGATATATTCACTAGCCAGTAAAAATATTTATCATATACTATAGATTCATATTATGAAAGCATGCGTGACATTTTTAATGAGTCAGTGTAAGGTAATGCATTAATTTTTCATGTCAAAATCCCAATAGCTTTTGTGGCGTGAGTTCATATTTTGAAAGGAATGTACAGCATGCAGCAGCAAACATGACGTAAAAATTAAACAATGCTCCTTACTGTCACCTTTTTAGTGCATTTTGTCCATGATCGGTGACATGGAAACTCCATTATAAATGAGGTGGAAAGCGGCCTAGAAAAATTATGCCAATCTTTGTGACATTTTTCTGTTGCACAGGATTATTCGATGGGGTGACGTCAAGCCTTCCAACAGTCTTTTGGCTGTGTGTGTGTTTGTGTGTGTGGGTGACTGACTGGGCGAGCGAGAGAAAGAGGGAGAGACACAGCTCTATGAAATGTCATAGTAAATATTAGTAAATGTGTATTTGTAGCATTTATGCAGCGCGGTGAGGAAATCTTATACTGTAAGTGCTTACATTTTACAGAGTATTCTAGAAGGTAATGACAGTAGCAGTGACCTTTCACAGCAGTTCCCTCTAAAGAAAACAACCACATGCCTTCTACAGCACATTCCTTATTATCCTCGTAAATTCATCAACAATGTCGAAGCTTTTCTAAATACATTTCCAGTGTGAATAGTAAGATATTTTTTCCAACATCTGTCTAAACCTGGGATACATTAAAGACAAATATTTGGAGAGGCGAGAGACAGAGAGGGGTACAGAGGTCAGCTGGAACCTGTTAAGCTGGAACAAGTTTATAGATAAATACACCAGTGCTGCTGGCTGTGAGTGGTCAAGGATGACCAACCTCTAAAATTATAAAGAGTGCAGTGGTGAGTGAGACTTTGTTGTGACTTTTTTTTAAATTGTGATGCAGCATGTGCAAATAACATCCTTCTGTTACTATCACTGTCTACTTTCCTTTTTTATTATTCTATATTTCTATCCGATGCCCCCTCCCACCCTCTCTGTTGTCCTCTCTTGTTCCTTGCTCTGTCCTTTTTCCCTTTTCTTTCCTCTTCACACTGCCCTGCTCTGCCTCTATGTTACCCTGGCAACAGTCCTATAGAAAAAGCCTGTTGCCTAGGCCACATGAGACAAGCAGCTTTCACAGGAGATGGAGAGATGGAGGTAGAGAGAATCAGGATACTCAGCACTGACTCCGCCTAAGTTGTCACCATCTTTTCCTCTGACAGACTACCATCAGGTTTTGCACATATATGCAACCCACAATGCTACAGATGAAAAATGTTAATTATTCTTCAATACTACTGTCTGCCACCATAACATGTGACTTTTACCTTCTATAGCCTGAGCCTGCACTGCAAGCCATGTATAATTTACAACATACAAGAGGCGCTTCAGATGAATGGACTAGACTTACATAACTGTCCCAGAAACTGGTCAGTGGACCGTTGGGGGACAGACAGATGCAGTGTGTACAGTAGCCATGATATGCATAAGGTAGCACAACTAGCAAAATCTACTGACTACATTTGAATGCACATTTTTCGCAAATTATGCCTGTTTTTACCAAATAATTATAATCCAAAGAACTCACTTATTTCTAACACCATAATTTCACTTCCACACTCGATCCCATTTTTTCCTCTTGAGGCTTGAAAGGCTTTATTCAGCTTTTTAATAAATGCAGTATGACCCTTCCATCACAGATTCTGATTTGTAAAATTTATTGAGTTTCTCTTTAAAAGCAGCTCCGTCATTAATGACTTCTGTTTTGGGAGTTCCATAAAAATTCTGTTTCAAAAACCCGTCTGTGACTTTTCTGAGCAGTAATGCTGAGCATGTAAAACTTGTCAAGATGACCTGCTGAAGCTCAAACTGAGCATCAGAATGGGGTAGAAAGGTGACTTAAGTGACTTTGAACGTGGCATGATTGTTGGTGCCAGACAGGGTCAGAATTTGGTGTAAACAACATGAAAGCATGGATCCATCTTGCGCTGTATCAGCGATTCAGGCTGCTGGTGGTGGTGCAGTGGTGTGGAGGACATTTCTTTTGGCATACTACACAAAGCTAGATAGTACATGTTGCACTTCAATCCCAAATGATTTTTGGTATTCCCTGAAGGGTCAGTCTGTTTGTAGCCCATTCACATTTCAGAGAAACGGCTAATAAATGCCAACTGATCACATTTATTAATGAGGGGAAGCAGAGATTCAGTTCATAACATAGATATGTTGTTGTATTACACAATCTTTCAAATTTTGGAATGGGGCTTTCCATAGCTTAAAGAGAGCTAGGAGCTCATGTTATGTCCTTGCTCAACATTATGACTCACCATCTATGCACACACACACACACACACACCCCTCTGTCCTCTTCTTGGAAGTCTGATGAGTCTTTTATCTGCAGCTTGAATATCTTGATGACCCATTCATATTTTCGCCCCAAAGACAGAACAAGAGAAGGGAGGGGAGCCCATGACACAGAGGCTACAAATAGAACAACAAAATAACAGCAGTGACAGCCAGGCCTACTCACCTATCTCAAAGCTCCCGTCAATGACACCTATTAGGTAACTAGGGATGTCGAAGCGCCTCTCGAGCTGGGTTATTGTGCTCTTCATATAGCTCCCTGACAGCGCCTTTGCAAAATAGGCAAAGGACAATGCCACCAGAAACATCTGGGAAAGAGAAAGATACAAAATCGCAAACACATTGATATGCATAAAACCACAAAAGGAGCAAATACACTGTTTTAACATAATCATTCTCCGTAACATACTTGATTATGTAATATTACAAAGGACAGAAATGAAGGGCTTATGTCATCACTGTGGCTTCTATGATGCATGGAACCTCCTCATTCACCTCTGTCAACGGATCCAAAAATCACTAATCAGCATTTGCCAGTATCACAAGGATTTCAGTGAGGGAAGGGGTCTAGAGTGGGAAGCAGTGAAGTGCAAATTAGGTCACATGCACTGTGAACAACAGTGAGAGAATAATATTTCAGTGTTGATAGATAAATGAATGACTTTATTGTATAAGATGTGACATGTTCCGGTGTCACCTCTCCTGTTCTTTTAAGTCAGCAAGTTACAAATAATTTCTGCTATAATAACACTAAATGAAATGAAATTCAATTCAGTTTATTTAGCAACATTTATATCAATGTGCTTTATATTGTAAGGTAAAGACTATGCAATATTAGAGAGAGAACCTGAACAATCAGATGATTCCCTATGACCAGGCACTTGGTGATGGTTGGAAGAAATAACTCCCTTTTAATAGGAAGAACCAAGCACAGGGAAGGGCAGTCATCTGCTGCCACTATACTGAACAGTAACTGGGCTACGGTCAACATTTGTTAAAGTGCTGCAGTGAAGACTGTTTAGGTTAAGCAGTTCCAAACTAAGTCCAGAGGAGTTAAGTACAAGTAAAGACAGCTTCAAGCCCCCAGGGGAAAAAAAAAAGAAAAAGAAAAAGAAAAAAAAAAACGAGAAAAAGCCCATGACGTCTGTGGAAAAATTTAATCATTTAGGCATCATTGAATTAAGGAGAAACCAACACATTGACATTTTAACAGCAGGCTCTGTAGTCAGTGGATTGGTAGGCTGCACGCAGACAAAGAAGCACAGTCAGTAAAGTTTATAAAAACATCCCGGGGTCATGGCCCTAGGGTTTTGTGTTGTTTTTGGGCTCTGAATTCCTAGTTAATATATTTGAGTTAGCGTTTCTATTTTCTTGTTCTAGTGTTTGAAGTTTTGAATTTGTGTTTGCTGAATTTTTTGGTTCCTGTTTTTATTTCTTTATTATTCTAATACTGAGCTTTATTTCTTGTGATATTATTGAGTCTGATGCATATTCTTTACTTTATGGTTATCCTAGTAGTTAGTCTTTGTGGTTCCATGTTTTGGCTCCTGTTTAATTTTACTGTGATTCAAATTGTGACTAATTTTTGTGAGTTTTTGGTTTCAGTCTTTATTTTATTAATAGTCTCCTCTGCGTTTCACTGTTTTCTTTTCCCTCTTTTTTTTCTGTGTCATTATAAGTTTGTCTTTCTCTTGTTCCCCCCTGAATTTGTTTCTATTCATTCATGTTTCCATTCAGTATTCATTTCCTATTTTACGTTGATAGTCATTTTTTCCTAGTGTCTTGCTTTGGGTTTTGCTTCCTCCCTCATCTGTATTGATTACAGGCACCTGTATCTCATTCCAAAACCTGTGTCTAATCCCTAAACAGCCCTCTGTTTATATATCATCCTTAGGGGGTGTACTGCAAAGGGAGATTAATGGGTTAGTGATGTATGTTGAGCTTAAAGCCAGAGTTTGTCATGAAAGTGGCTCTCTTTTTACCTTGCTGGCTCATCATGGTAATTTATGCTGAACACATAACCTGGTCAGGAGAACATTATGTACAGAGTTTTGGTTTAAAATCAGATGGAAGTGCCATAATTTCATTGATTCTATTATTTAGAGTGTGCTTTAACTGTGATATAGATTCTCTGCTGGGAAAATACGTTTTATATGTACAAGTTGTTAAGCTGAATGAAGTCCAGCTGTAAAGTTACAGCAGTGTTGCATTATCAATAGAATTTGCATGTATTCACTTCAGCTACTAGAACAGGGATAAGAAAATTGATCATTTACATTTGGAGGCTATTTATAACCAAGAATACCTATTCAATCAATACATTTAATTTCACTTTGATCTGCAGACAAACTAAAGTGATTTCTCCGTTATTGAGTGTCTCTGTTATTCGGCTATCTGACAGTCTGAACTGAACACACTGAATAAACTTTAACTTGATGCATACATTTAAACATTAAAGTTTCAGTGCTCTAATGTGCAGCTGTAACATTACAAGCAAACAGCAGTATTGAGAGAGTGGTAAAATAAATATATTGTAGCGAGCAGAGAAATCACGAAGCAAAGAAGAGGAGTCACGTTTCAGATGATGTTACAACCCCTGCTGAACACCAGGGGGAACTCTTTATTGGAACACATACTGTACATCCAAAGGGGGGGTCATCAACCCCGCACAAAACCTCACCCATGGTGCGCATCTCCCCTCCCACAACAACAACACAGGGGGATGATGGGAGACCGCGCCCAGCCACTCCCACACGCCACACAGCCCCCACCTAGGTGGTTAGCTGTCTCCAGCAACCCACGTGTCCATAACAAAGTCTTTGAGGTGTTGCGGAAGGCGACGCTGTCGTCGAGTCAGCTTTGAGGATTCCTCAGTGCTTTCTAAGGTTGAGCTCGGGGCCGGGGGTCGACGCTGGGGCCCTAACTCCCCCTCGGATGGCACCAGGGGCCGATAGGGTGCAAGGCGGTCACGATGAAGCACAACCACCCTATTCCGTTTGACCAGCTGTACCCTGTACACG
>VVAS01116274.1:0-12475 GCA_015103295.1 Ptychochromis oligacanthus
GATTTTTTTCCTCCTGTTCAATTGACTAGTAAATTAGTCACTAGAAGCATCCCTTGTGCTGTCCCCAACTGAGCACCCTTTTCACTCTTCATGTGTTTATACACCACTTTTCATTTATTCATTAGTTTTTATTAGAAAACTCTGGCTCTCTTCCATCATGTGTCTTTTGTCCTGTCTCCCTCTCCTCTCTTCTGTTTCTCCTCAGCCCCAATCGGTCAAGGTAGATGGCTGCTCCTCCCTGAGCCTGGTTCTGCCAGAGGTTTCTTCCTGTTAAAATTGAGTTTTTTCTTCCCACTGTCGCCAAGTGCTTGCTCACAGGGGGTCGTCTGATTGTTGGGGTTTTCCGTCTAACATTTTAGGGTCTTTACCCTAACATATAAAGCACTGTGAGGTGACTGTTGTTGTGATTTGGCACTATAAAAAAGAAAACTGAAATTGAAATTGAAGGGGCGCTGAGTGTGATAAGTAGCCATTGGCTCTGTCTGGTTGTCTGGATTAGCTTCATATGGATAACACTGCAGTACAGTGACACATCCCAGCAAAAAACATTTCCCGCCAGCTTGGACAGGCCAGACTGGAGAGGCCTTCAACTGCATTTTTCCAACTATAATTCAAACATATTAGAAATAGACTGTAATGACAGTATTCAAATAATGGCTAAGGGCAAGGCCATGCTCACATGGTAAATTCAGCATTTAACTCTTGCCATACCGCTTTGTTTCCATTTTTCCCATCCAATATTAATGTCAGTTAAACACAGCAGTTCCAAAGCTTAATAACAGGCAGTCTTTTTATTAGCTTAACTTTCAGACTAATTAGTCCAGTTGAAACAAAACGTACACCACGAGGCTTTCAGCACACTGTCATGCAGGAACCTTTAAATGGTATTATAACTATGAATTAATATTAGTTTAAATTACTCGTTCCCGTGAGAATACTGTGTGCTGCTCTGTAATTGGAGTTACAGCAATCAAAAGAACCAATTTTACACATGAGCAACTGCTAATATGTGATTTGCAACTTTATAATCATTTAAATACTCAAAACTGAATGAGTGAAGGAGCCTAGCTTTGGAGAGGTTCTGAGAGAAAAACTGAGGCAACTTAAATTGGCTCTGCACCAAACCACCACACTCCTAAAAGTGGATTAAAATCTCTCAAGTAGCTGGACAGCTAAAGCTGTTTAGGGCAAAGCTAGTTATTTCTATAAGAAAAAACCCAAATTCTTAGGATTTACTTGGTAACAGCCTATTTTGAGCATCAATTATCATGCACTGCACTAATGGGAAAAAAAATGTTGAACCAATTACTGCTATCTCCAAAAACATGGCAGCCTCTGTCTAACTCCAATAATTCAGGTGGTATTGTATTATTAAGTAAAATGAGCGAAAACCAAAGTGTTCGCTTTCAGAGTTAACTTTGCAGCTCTGGCTAAATAAAACTGCACATGCATCCCCATCTTACAACAAAACGGGAAATTTTGCTCTTTTGACTATTAATGTCATGCCCTAGTGCAATGGAACAGTAATACCCACACTAATTTACTACATGCAAATAAGAAACTGGTGTCATCAGCATGTTTTTGGCAGGAAGTAATGTCCACGGACAGAGCTGCCACTGCCATTACTGCAGAGCCAGGGGAATGTTTTGCTGAAGACACCAGTAGAGGATTGTCTTGACACAGGAGGGGGGTAAAAAGCCAGCAATGAGGGAAAACAATTCCAAAAACCCTCCACCTTCTGTTACTGAGAATCTAAGCCAATCTCATTCTACTATTTTCTCCTAATAAATTATATTTAAGAGTGACTCACATGCATCCATGTATAAGGATATTTTTCTCATCTGTTTATTTGTATGGCTATATGCACACAAGTAGTGAGCACATTCCCACATGCTTGCATCTGTTCCCAGCATCAGGGTAATTAGACAACAGCGATCCGAAGCAGCTTCACGCGTGGCACCCCTTGGCGTAAAAAGATTACCTTCACGCGAGGACGGCAAGGGGTTTCAAAGGCAACAATTTAGTTTTTCCTATATTAAATTAGAGGCCAGCCGGTGGCTTTGGCACAGTCATGGTAGGAGCGGAGGAGCAGGGGAGCGGAATGGCGCCTGGCAGGGATGCCCATATGTCCCCTTTCCAATTTGCTGTCACTCACTTGAAAGGATACAGCAAAGAAAACCAGGACAAAGGCCTCCACCACTTTCCAAAGCACTGACCTCTACCCCCTATCTTTGATTCCACGCTAAGTAAGACCACTTTTGCTCAGTTTAACTTTGAGCTACAAGGACACATTCCTGCCCTGGGGAATGCAGGCAACCGGGGAGCAAGTGATACGCCTCCGCCTTTCTATCCTCAAAGAGTAGTGTGGAATACATTTAAGAGGTGGGAGGAGAAAAAGGGGAAAAGGGTGATCACAGAGAATAGGTTGGGAGGGAATAAGGGCAGGGGCAGCTGCTGCATTCATATCACAATGGCCACATGGTAGCAAAAAGTTTTATGACGTGGAGAATGAGAGGAAAGAGATAAGGGATAAGGAGGGCAGGAGTGAGAGGGATAGAGAGTGAAGGGGAATGAGACAGTGATAGAATGTGGCCGACGACATGACAAATCCCTTAAATGGCAACAGGTGGCTGCAAGAGTGGGAAAGGCACTGAGAACCCCGAGAGATATATGGCAAACAAGCTGAAGGGGGGGGGGTTCAGTGACCTGGGAGGGGCTGTTGTGGAACAGGATCCTTTTCTCCAGTGCTCTACTCTCATCTCCTCTCTGGGTCTCAATGTATCCGCTGAGCCATCAGTCAGTCAGGCCTCTTCAGCACCTGTCTCCTGCTGCCTTCCTGAGGCCTGTCAACCGCAGTCATTTCGTTGCTGACAGACTAATGCGCCTACATGAGCTGCAGGCTCCACACTTGCTTGGCCAGAGGGGAAGACACAGATACACAAGAGGTGAGACTATGGTTGTGGACAAAGAGACAGTGTGGGAACATGGATAGGAAAACAAATGCTGAGGATCTGTAAGGAAATCATAGAATAAAGGTGCAACAGATCCACTGATTTATTGACAGTGTTAGTCTATAATGCTCAGAAGCTCCGACAGGAACAAAGAAGCAAGATCGTAAGATCTTAAAAGAGCCGTAAGACTCATTGTTTCTTCTACCTGACTTCAATAGCCTGGTTTTGCAGTTAACGCTCTTGGGTAAATTAGGAGTACAAAAGATGAATAAAAGATATGTGAATGTGCAGAGTCTGAGGTATCAAGATGATTGTGTTAAGTAAACTGATTTTTCATTTTGCAGCATCAATCAGTGTACATTCAAATTGTGGGTCAGCCAACAGCACTTGAATTCACATGCTTCCCAGGGCATGAGCCCCAGGCTTCTGACCAACCAGGGGCCTCATGAGACATGAGCTTAAATTTGCCCTTTGGTAAGCTGGAGGCCCGTCCACAACGGGCTCGTCATAAGAAATGCTCCACCACACTGGATAAAGCCTGCCAACCATGCATGTAACTTTACTCATGGTGTTTTCCATATTTCTGCCACAAAAAATGTTTGTTTACATTCTATTTTTGCAGCTGCGTACACTACTCTCTAATTCCAAACAGATGCAGAAGGACATGCACAGCAACTCGTTCTTCCTCATTTGTACACAAACATCTTCCTCTGAACCTTTACCCTGCAGTTATGTCATCTACACTTTAGGCACGGTCGCACTTTTTCCTGCTAAACACAAGAGATTGATAGTGCATCTACATTACTTTGCACTGAGTGGATCCTACACTGCAAAAAAAGAAAAAAAGGGGGGACTTCATGGTGCATTCAGATCCACCTTGTAAACTTAAAAACTAAACAAACCTATCAGAGAGATAGCAAAAACTTCAGGAGTGGCTAAATCAACAATATTCTTAAAAAGAATAAATGCATTGGCCAGCTCAGCGACACCAAAAGACCTGAAAGACCACAGAAGACAACTAAAGCAGATGGAAATTTCTCACCTTGGTTAAGAAAAACCCTTTCACAACATCTAGCCAAGTCAAGAACACTCTCAAAGAGGTCACTGTCAAAGTCTACAATCAAGAGACACCTTTATTCATGTAAATACAGAGTGTTTACAACAAGTGCAAACCACTGGTTACGCTCAAGAACAAGGCGGCCAGATTAGACTTTTCCAAAAAACATCTAGAAGAGTCTGCACAGTTCTGAAAAGAATTCTTTGGACAGATGAAACCAAGCTGAAGTTGCAACAGAATGATGGGAAAAGAAACGTATGAAGACGGACAGTAACAGTTTATGACTGGAAGCACACCAAATCATCTGTCAAAACATGGTGGAGGCATGGGCATGCATGGCTGCCAGTAGAACCGGGTCACTACTGTTCATTGATGATGTGACTGCTGATACAAGCAGCAGGATGAACTGTCAAGTGTACAGGGCTATACTCTTGGCTCAGATTCAGCCAAAGGCTGCAAAACTGATTGGACAGCGCTTCACAGTCCAAATAGATAATGAACCAAAGCAAACTGCAAAAACAACCCAAGAGTTTTTCAAGGCAAAGAAATCTGATGTTCTTCAATGGCCAAGTTAGTCACCTGATCTCAGCCTAATAGAGCATGATTTTCAGTTATTAAATATATAATTGAATGCACCAAAACCCACAAACAAGCAGCAACTGACTGTGGCTGCAATAAAGGCCTGGCAGGGCATCTCAATGGAGGAAACAATATTCACTGATGTCCAAGGGTTTTAGACTGCTGGCAGTCACTGGCTGCAAAGGATTTCCATCCAAGTATTAAAAACAATCCTTATATTTAAAATTAGTTAGTTTGTCCAGTAATTTTGAGCCTCTGAAAATGTGGGAGTATGTTTAAAAATGGCTGTAGTTCCTAAACAGTTAAAGGAATACTTCTGTTAAACCACCTTAAAGCTTGAAGTCTGCATTTCAGATCTTGACTGTTTGATTTAAAATCCACTGTGGTGGTACAGAGAGACAAAATTACAAAAATATGCCATTGTCTCAAGGACTGGACTTTATGGTCTGGTCCAGTCCAGTCCATAATTATCTGGACCGGACTGTATGACCCAAAACCTTCCCACTTCGCAAGTGAGAAAGGTTCAAATTTGGTCGTTGTAACTCTGTTGCGATGAAAGACAGCCTAGGACAAAATTCTATGAAACAGAAATTGTATCAAATCCACCCCTATTTAAATTCCACATCACAGCCACCAGGTTGAAAAACTTTTTCTGGGGGAAAACCTGCAGTAAAAGTGAAAATAATAAATAATAATAATAAACGGATTAATCATTTGCAATACTTTGCTTTCTCAAATAACTGTCAACATCACATTCAGGAAGGGCAAAGTGCAAGTTAAACAACAAAACAGCGCTACAGCTAAACAAAACAGCACATAACCCACACCAACTCTCCGTGTACAAGCAGACACAGGAAGAAACATAATAACTGACTGGTAGGACTTACCCATGTCTGTGGGATCCCCGGGAGCGCCCAGAGTAGTAGGAATAGCCCGAGTAGGTGGACTCTGTATCCATGGTGATGCAGTCCTGCTGAGACAGCAGGGCTCGGGGCAACACGGAGGTTGCCCTGCTCGACCGCCGGCGAACGCAGCGGAACCTCGTGTGCTGTCTTGTCGAGCTAGAGGTGATCGATCGGATCGCTCAGGAGGCTGACAGAGGCGGCGAGCTGTCGGCAGTCAGGCTTGAAAGCAACCCTGGAGGCGCCCGGTAAGGAAACATTAACCTGGAGGGTGGAAGCAGGGGGGAAGACAGACAGGAAAATTTGAATTCAAAATGTTAAGTGTCTGGGAAACCTGCCCATGTTTAACTGTTAGACTTGATGAAGCAGTGTCTAACACAGATTAAAGACCAAATCAAGCATTCAAGTCACAAGCTTTTCACATCTATTTTTCCTCTGGTGCATAAACCCTCAGTGTGCCTGTGTTTATGTACAGCTGCATTACAATCACAGCCTCCCAGCTCCAAACCTGCACAGTGACAACACTTCCCATTATAGGCAGCTCTCAGGAGGTTACACTTCAGCCGAGCATTCCAGATAAAAGAAACACTGCCAGCCTGAAACAGCAATTTGCTCTTATTCCCATTTGACTGGCGACTGCTGTTCCGAGGCAGTTTTAAGTCTCTGACACACAGCAAACAATTTAAGCCTGGCACTGACGAGCTCTGAGATGAATACAGCAAGAGCGCCACAGAGATAAGGCTTCTTTTCAAAGGAGGAAAGAGGTGTTGTCAGTTTGGAAGCTAGTCTCAGGAAGCTGTGATAGCAGAAGAAATTCACACAAACAGTTTTACCTACATGTCTATAGATATCTGTATAATCCTGGATGCTGAGAAAAAACATTCACATTCTGAAAAAGTTACTTCTCCTAGCTAGGACATGAGAAGAATGAACTCTACATCAATATGATGTCTACATCAACGCATCTATGCAAACACAGAGATATTTTTTCCATCAGCCTGGATCATATTTTCAATCAAAAACCACACCAGGCTTTTAGGCATAAAAATTTCAAGCTATAACACTAATATTATCTTTTCACTGCAGAGCTCAAGTAATTAATTAGCAATGCCACAGAATGTCATTTATTCTAATTTTGATTTACTGATTTGATCAGTTAAAACACAAAACTATTCTCTTTGGTTAGTGCCACAAAGAGCTGCTTGATCATCTTCTTTTTTACATCATACTCCCACCACCACCTCCCACTCTCTGATATACTCCTACCTGTGGAACTCACAACTACACACTCACTGAACACTTCAGTAGGTACTGCTGTGAAATCTAATCCAAGCTGAAAAACTTAGAATTCTGCTTTATGCTTATTACTGAAGTCACAGTGGATGGTGGTGTACTGGGTTGCATTACATTCAAAAGTGACTGTAGTATTTCGTCCCTCACTGAATGCAGAAGCTTTGTAAAACTAGAGGTGCACGGGCAACTCCCAGTGTGGTGTTAAATATAACACAGACCTTTTATGTAGTTACATAGGATTTATTATGTAACTAATATTTTGCATCGAAGAAAAGTGGATTTTTGTTTGAACAGTGCCTTGAAAAAGTATTTATACCCCTTGAACTTTTCCAAATTTTGTCACGTTACAACCACAAACTTAGATGTATTTTATTGGGATTGCTTGCCTATTTTTCCTGCTTCTAACACATCAACTTTGAGAAAAAAATGTTCACTGGCTCCCTAATATATCCCACCCACTAACAGGTGCCATGATGAAGAGATAATCGGTGTTATTCACTTCACCTGTCAGTGCTCATACTGTTATGCCTGATCGGTGTAAACGCTGTCAGTTATAGTTCTTAAGAAAATCGGAATTTGCAGGTCACACTTAAAAAAAAATCAGAAATCAGAATCGGCCAAGGAAACCGCTGCATTTCTAGTTAAAAGGTTATTAATAAAAGGTTATTAATAATGAATGTAACCTAATTCTGGGTTGATAAAACCTTAGCAGGAGCTGAACTTTTGTTTGTTGCTTCCAGCTGCTGAAACAGAATAAATACAAGCAGCTTCACAGGATCCATATGTGCTTCTCCAAAGCCAGAGAGTTGTGTATGTGTAAACACTAGGCACAGCAGTGGTAACTTTGTTAATTATTCATAACTATCAATTATTCCCAATAGGGAGAGAAGATCTATCAGGGCTGTAAATCTTAATCTACCTTCTACAACTGAGACAGGTGAGCTGTGATACACAGAGTCACAGTTTTACAGTTAAATCACTTGCCTCACACAGCAGCCGTCCTCAGGTTCAGGAGTCCTGAACTGCTGTCAGGAAATTTAAGTTATTCTGATCAGTTACAAACATCACAAATATTGTTTCTTGTCAAGTTTAGAATTTTGGTCTGATTTTCTGTCTAAATTCAAATTTAGTACTTGGGGTAGATATAACTGTATCATTACCATATGTATAAACTTTTACCATAAAGACTGTAACATCCCTAATTATTCGTATTTAAAATCAATAGCCTTTATTGGGGTGATATTTACAATGATGGTAAAATCATAAATAAAGCATTAACAGTTTAGGAATTACAGCCGTTTTCATACACAGTTCCCCATTTTCAGGAGCTCAAAATTAATTGGACAAACTAACATTAATTTAAATAGAATTACTGCTTCTAATAATTGGATGACAATCTTTTGCAGTCAATGACTGCCTGAGGTGTAGAACCCCTGGACACCAACAAATGCTGTGTTTCCTCCCTTCAAATTCTCTGCTAGGCCTTTACTGCAGCCACCTTCAGTTGGTGCTTGTTTGTGGGTCTCTCTGCATACAGTTTTGTTCAGACATGGCTGACAACAGATACATAGATAAATCCACAGACACCTCTCCATCTATGCATCAACCCTTTTCAATCATGAAAGATGTGTGGTTAGTTGAGATACGGATATTTATCTATTACAGATCAATAGATACTGTGTGTGGCTCAATCATGTATAGGTGGAATTGTACCGGGTGCTGTCTGAATGTACACTGCATTTAAACAGAATTTTCCTACAAGTGTTACAACCAAACATCTGTCTGCTACAATTAACCCTGACCATAGGTTAAGTTGGAACGTTTCACTTTTGCCACTTTCAGTGTAGCTGCACAAGAAGGGTTGGCCTTGGAAGTCTTTTAAGCTTTAAGTGTTCATTTGATGGGATGTTTGTGTGTTCATTAAACCAAAAACGAAAAATCATTAATAATGAAACTAAATTTAACTAAAATACTTTTTAAATTATTTATAAAAAATGATATCAGTTAGGTTGATGTGGCTGGTGGCTGACTGGTAAATGTGTATGCTAACGTTTAATAGCTCAAACACCAACCATCAACAAGCAGAGTGAATGAAAGCATCTGGGGAACATTCCCAAAATGTATGTAACACGAGTCAAACTTCAAGTTTTCAATTCATGCAGCGAGACTGATCCTTTTATCCAAAGCACTTCACGACACTTTGATTGCATTAATTATAATTAGCAGAATTTTGGTGGCTGATTGGACCCTAAATTAAGTAATTTACAGTGAAATCAAGCTGCAATCTTCCCTCAAGGGCATCAAATAAAAAACGCTGCAGCACTCATGCATCAAACATTTGAAAAAGTAAAATCACAGTGAAAACCCACAAACTAAAATCATGTACTGTCCCCTGGAGCAGGTAGAAGGTTTAAAGGCTTCATTAAAGGGAGTAATAAAAGGCCTTTTATAGATCTGGTCAGAGTGAGTATTACTAGGTAAAAGATGAGAGGCGTGGAGAGATGTTTGAGTGAGATAAATCTAGCTCAGAGTCAGATTAAAAGCATAATTTTGAGTAAAGCAAAGTGTGAGTCATAGCTTGAGGCGTGCTTGTAAACACACTGACATAATGAAGCAGCAGGACACACACACACAGCCTCTAAACTACTCTGAGGGAGATGAAAGTAGCTCAAACTAAATCAAATTTCTGCCCGGCTCTGCACACTGAGCCTGTCTGCCTACACCTGACATTAAACACGCAGAAACCCTATGGAGCGGAGGACAAATATATAGCTGATATTAACCTGACGCCTGTTTCAAACAACATAACCAACGATGGGGTGCTTTGGTTACGGTGAACTATGAAGAGTATTTCAGGTAGATAGAAACAGTTGTTGATTCTGAATATCTGCATCCATCATCTAGAGTGCTTTAAAAGTTCCCATACCTCATGCTAACTTTTTCCTGGAATGGTCTGAAGCTACAGCAAGCTACAGAAACTCTCAGGCAAGGCTTGGAGCGCAAACACAAAAGATTTACGGCTGATTTATGGCTCCAGTCACCTTAAAGGTGATGAGAAACTGAACAAACTGTCTCCCTGCTTTTCCACATTACAAATTCCAGCAGGAGAGTCACTTAGCCCAGTTTAGTGCACAAACTGCACTCCTTATCTACCACTTAGTGGGGAACACACATCACTGGGTCCAAAAATACGCTCTAAACATCTTGTGTGACCCATTTCTAAGGAGTGTGGTGTCGGCACATCTGTGAGTGACTGTGTGCATGCATACTTGCGTGACTGACAAAGACGCCTGAAAATGCTTTGAAGATTGCGCAACTGCATATTTGGATATGCTCATCCTGCAAATCATTTTTAAATGTCTGAATCATCCTCACATGGTGACAAATCCTCCCTCAACTGGTTCTCTGCAGTCTCACCAGCCAGCTGCATTAACCATACACAGCATTCTCACATAAGAGAAGCAGGGTTTCCTCAAGCCTCAGCCTCCTCTGATGAAAAACTGCATCCAATAGATCCCTTTTTTCTTTTTATTTAGTAAACCAGATGTGAAGCAGGGGTCTCAAGCAGAGGTCAACTGGCCACACTTAATGTTTTAAAAAAATCCCACGATTCTTCCCAACAATTTACAGATTTGGGTGCCCCACGGTACATCAAAGTGTTTAACATTTTGCAAAATAACCCTACTCCCTTTCTTGCTGATTGTAAGATGAGATACACCTCACGCCTTTAGAAGCTCATACTGGAGACACCAGCTCAGCATAAAGACGGGTGTCAGGAGGACACAGGTAGCTTGGCTTAGCCCAAAGGTAATAAAGTTCACCTAAAACACCTTTAAAGCTCACTTACTAGCATGTTACATCTCATTGGACTAATCTGTACAAAAAACAAAGTGACTGATGTGGGGCAAACTGGTCCCCACCAAAGAGCCTGGCTTTGTGTTGGGATCAGTTACCATGTCAACCCTCTGTAGCTCCTAAATTATGGTTGCTGTAGAGACTGAACAGCAAAGCAAACAAAGACAGCCTAAAATCTGTGTTGGTGACTTTTAAATGTCAGTTACATTCAGTTTTATTTACACAGTACCACTTCATAACAACAGTCAGGGGGCCTTATATTGTAAGATAAACCCTGTAATTTCTGAGAGAACTCCAATGATCAACTGATCCCCTATTAGCAAGCAATTGGCAACAGTGCCTTTTAATGGGAAGAGACCTCCACCAGAGCCTGGTAAGGGAGGGCACTTATCTGCAGTAACTGGTTGGGGGTGGGGTTTGTCTGGTATTCGGATTTGCCCAGAGCCAAGTTCAATTTTTCCAAGGCATCCCCATAGGTTATGTTCACACCAATGTGTTTTTACTTTCAGGTGCATAATCTTTGTTTTGTTTATACCTAACATCCACACTACTCCAGCATTTTAGGACCAACAAAACTGAGACTTCTGGAAACCCTGCAGCTCCTGTTTTAGTTTAGAAATTCAAGGGTTGTGCTTTAGCTTGTATGGGCAGAAACAATGACACAGACACCCATGTTCGCTTTCTGATTTGGTCTCATCTGTCAATTTAATTTCTTCCCTGAGTGGTCCCACCCCTCTCACAAGCAAGCGGCTGAAGTGCAAAAAACTGCAGTTCCTGATGTGACCATTTGAGGCTGTCTCCAAAACCAAGTCAACTCCCACAGACATACTTTTTAAAGTTAAAAAGCTTTAAAAAGTATGTTTAGAGCCTGGTACCCAAAAAAATGGTTTCCCCCTTCATAACAACTGTAAGCCTTCTCTGAACCTTCTCATGTTTGTGCTGTTGATGTCTTTTGGAGCATTTTAATGAAATTATCTGACAAATAATATGACTGGCTATGAGGTACAGTCCATTCAAGAACTTAGTAAGTGAACTTCAGTTATTTTATTAGTCTGTTACTTTGCAATAGTTAAATGATGTGTGTCTGTGCATTACACCGATACAGTTTATGAATGAAGCGTGCTAACCAAATTTGCTAGCCTTAGCTTATAACTTAATATTCTTGATCGAATATGGTCACTTCTGACTCCAAATGACCAACATGACAGCACTGAAAGCGTTCATGCTCAGGCATCAAAATGTGGAGTCCAGAAACCAATGGGTGAAGTCCCGGTGGCTATGTTCATCTTTTATATACAGTCTATGATCACATGAACCATTTTCTGTAAGATTCAATTGAATTTAAGTGAATTTTATTTATATAGCGCCAAATCACAACAGCAGTTGCGTCATGGCGCTTTACGTGTTAGGATAAAGACCCTAAAATATTGGACAGAAAACCCCAACAATCAGACGACCCCCTGTAAGCAAACACTTGGCGACAGTGGGAAGGAAAAACTCCCTTTTAACAGGAAGGAACCTCTAGCAGAACCAGGCTCAGGGAGGGGCAGCCATCTGCCAGGACCAGTTGGAGCTGAGGAGAAACAGAAGAGAGGAGAGGGAGACAGGACAAAAGAGACAATATGGAAGAGAGCCAGAGTTTTTAATAAAAACTGATGAATAAATGAAAAGTGATGTATAAATGTATGAAGAGTAAAAAGGGGTGAATGAAGGAGAAACATCCAGTGCATCATGTGAAGCCCCCAGCAGACTAGGCCTATTACAGCTTAACTAAGGGATGGTTCAAGGTCACCTGTTCCAGTCCTAACTATAAGCTCTATCAAAAAGGAACGTTTTAA
>VVAS01116280.1:0-16989 GCA_015103295.1 Ptychochromis oligacanthus
ACAGTGGTGTGCGTGTGCAGTTTGTAAAATCTCTCTGAACTTGTTTTTTCTGTATTTGTCTTTGTGTGTGTGTGTGTGTGTGTGTGTGTGTGTGTTTAACTTGATTCCTTTTGCTGCTTCAGTTGACCACAGGTAGCTACTATCTCTGATCTGCAAATGGGTTTAGGTTGTGTTCCTGGAACTTCTTATTTATTCAGTGCTTGAAGGGTTTGTTTTCCGTTCTTTAATGCTATTCATGAAGAAAAGTAAAGCAATGTGCCTCTGTACTTTAGCTCATTTAAATTATCCCAGGTGTAGCACACGGAAAGCCTAGTCGAGATCTGTGCCCATTGTCATGGAATTCAACTGAGCATTATGACCGAGAACTTGCATGCTTATTTTACAGTAGTAGCCTTTTCATTGGGGTGGGGCTGAGAGTTGAGGTACTTCTTTATTGCAACACGCCATTGTTCTCATGAAATCCTTCTTTGTGTGGCTCGCTTTTCTTCCCAGCAGCGGAAAGCTTAAAATGAGAACAATAGCTTATTCAAAAGAAGAAGGGAAAACAGTGACAGCAGAGTGACTCTGAATATTTTTTTTCCTGTTTCAGGCACAGTGAGGCATGACGTGTAATTATTTTTATCATCTGTGTAATTATTTCCAACTTCAGTGGAGTTGATTAATTATTTTGTAGTGATGGGATGTATTATACAGTGTGAAATGATGTATTAACAAATAACAATAAAGAACTGTTGAAGGTTTAATAACATGTTTTAGTATATCACAATAAAAGATCTGACTTTTCCTGAGCTACACATCAAAGAACAAGTAACAAAGTGGAGCACACCTCATGCCTTGCTTTCGCCCTCTTTGAATGCCTGCAGCTGTGGGCACATTACAGACACAGGTTGGGGTTAGAAACCAGAGCGTCACAAAACACGTTGTCATATTTACATAATTACAGTCAGTTTGGGATATCTTGCAAAACCCCTGCATCAGATATGTGTTCGTTGTCTGATTGAGGAGAATTTATTGTTTAGAGACCAAAATTGGCCGCTTCAGACCGCCTCGGCCACCGGGAGCACTGTTACCCACACCGTCTGCGTCGTCGAGTCCTTGGTTACCACCGAAGCGCTCTGGCTGGTGCTCCTTCTCTGATATGAAGCGATCAAGTGGATCTGAGTGAACGGGGGGGCAAACTGGCCCTTTAGCTGGTGTGCTTCCACTGTATGTTCCCATGAAAACGATGGTGGGGATGTTGATGAATCGGAATGGAGTCGAGCAGGGTGGATTGATTCTACACCATGAATGACAGGTACCACAAGGCGGCCCGGGACGGCTACCTGGACCTGCTAAAGGAAGCAACTCGGAAGGATCTCAACGCACCGGATGAGGATGGCATGACACCGACGTTATGGGCTGCTTATCACGGCAACCTGGAGGCTCTGCGACTGATTGTGGCGAGGGGGTGGGTGATTTACGAGAACGTCTGCGCAAAATGATACTCCAGGCAGTTTTGCAGCACAACCATAAAACTGTCTGTTAACAGGCACTGAAATAACACTAAAACGATAATATTTTTTCATTTTTGTAAACAATAATTTAGTCTTTGCTCATGGCAAAAGAAAAAAAATTTGACTACTATGTAGATATACTGTTAGGGCAGGTGTTAAAATCCTTTTGCTGGTCTGGATACACGTATTTCAAGATGGAAATAATTAATGCAATAGCTGCAGAAAAAAATAGCACAACTCCACATAATGTTAGCAGGCCATGGCTTTGTTGAAAAAATTGCTTCATATTGTAATTTCAATTTCAAAACTTTGTGTGCCAAATTCAGGAGTAAATAACTTTAAACAGATGAATTAGCACTTTAAATTAGGAACCATCCACCTCGAGGTCGCAAACTTTGGTAATGCAAATACAGTGTGATGTGTTTGTCATGTCAAACACAATCCTCCCATAAGTTTGACAACCTCCACACCATCTGATGACACTGCTCAAGGTCAAATGATCTTTTTACTTCATGCTTGTCCAGCAGTATTTCATGTGAAAAGAAAATATATATTGCTCCATAAAAGACTTACATGGTTACATGATGATGACAATACATGAGTTCTTTAAAATTGCGTTGAGTTTGGGTTGACAGCCTGTTGTGGTCATTGTAAAAGACTTTCATAATTTCATCACAGAAACAGGAAAATTAGTTATCAAATTAATAGAAGATCTTATCCATAATGCTAGCTGTAATTCACAAAAATCTTCAAATGTGGTTGGTATTCCCACGCAACAGCCCATTTCTCATCATATCTGCTTGACCTGGTTTGAACGCACCCCCCCAAAAATGGGGCCATTATGAATCTGCTCAAGTGATTAAAATTTAAAGGGGTACACTTCACCCATTTGTTTTTATTTCATTGTATGCAAACTCTCAGACGTAAGGAAATGTTAGGCAAATGTATTTATCCTGAAATGCCCCAGCGGCAAACCAAATATTATCATCTGCTGTGTAACAATAAATTTAGTTTTTCCCATGAAATAAGTGTAAACAAGGCTGTAGCTTGGCAGCTAAGGACAGAGAGTACCTGTATTGCTAACAGCAGGTATAAACTACTGATTGACATGTAGTACTAAAATTAGACATTAATATCTGCCATAACTCAAACACATGAGACCCAATTATGTAAGAGAAGTTTAATGCTGCCTAACACGCTTCATGGGAAAGATGCCTCGCCTGCTATATTTGGCAAGTATATTACATTGGGTTAGCTGCGGTAACATCAAACTGTCACAGGGAGTGAAGATGCAAACAGCCCATAATGTGATAAAGAACAGAGGAGGGATATGTGAGCAGACCTTGCTGTGATCATCTTTTTACAAGGACAGACATAAATAATGACACATAAAGCTATCATGTTAGATGGTTCCTTACTATGTCTGCTGTGTGGTATAGAGGGTATAGAGATTTTAAAAGGTGCTAAGTATTTCATCTTAGTATGAAAACTGAAGATAGCTAATTTCACTTTTTCTTTTCTCCTAAATTTATAGCCCCACATGTTCCTTCAGCTTTTCCAGCACTGTGTTAACAATGTAATCCCTTTGTTTAATCACTGTTTTACTGTAACTTTCTGGGCTGTTGCCATTTACAGTCCCTCATGCAAAGTGACAACAACCACTCCACTTCACATGAACTCAAGTAATCCTTTGTTTTAAAATTTATTTTTCATTGTGACCATCTAAATCATTACTGTCCAAGCAAATGGAGCTAATTGATGTATGAAATAGTTCTGGCAGACTGGACACACATTCCCAGTGAAAACCTTACAACAGGAGCCATCAATAATACATCTTCACTTCGACAGTAGTTTCATGTCCTTGACATTAAATATTCAGTACTCTGTATGTGGCTGTATTGGAGGACATGGACAAGACACAAGACAGCTCAGTAAGCATGTAAATACAGGAAGTGTGATGCCAACAAGAGGGCTGTTCTTGCAGAAATATTAAGTTAAATTTATATTACCTCTTTCGATGTTGGCCACACATAAGTTATATATCATTATTAAATCCTGTTTTTGATCAATTATCAAAAACAGCTTGATGGAATGCTAGTTTATATTAGTAATGAGAAAACATACAAACAGCTTTAATAGATGTGCAGAAATATAGAAACATACAGTATATATTTCTATTAAATACTCTATGAAAATTTGTCCTTAAAGTCACCTAACCAGCTGTAACAATGTGTTTTGCTTTGAGGACTTTGTGTGACATCACCATTCATGCACAATTATTCCTTATGCAACCTTTCCTGAAATAGGATACAGGTAGTGTAGCTGTGGTGCTGGCAAGCTTGTGGTCATATTACAGACTGGCAGCATCAGTGCAACACAAACAGAGGTAACCCTAAGGTCGTGGAATGTCAGCGAAGGGCAAATGTTGCTTTATTTTTAAAGGATTTTTTTGTTTCATTATGGTCCCTACATTAGAAAAATGTATTTTTTAAGTCAAACCATCATATTTTTTCAATTAATCAAAACTACAGAAGATCGATGGTTGTTTTCTGAAAAGTGATGTCATGTTTAGACTTTAAATTATTAAATAAGGTCCAATTAACAATGCACACATGGCAGATCACTGGTGAAGTCATCATCATCAAAAATCACATGCTTACTCATGAGTGAGACATCTAAACAGCAGCCAGGAAGAAGGCAACCCCTATCTCATATTCTGAATAAGAATATTCAGATATTCATTGATATGAATATTCAATAAATTATTTTATAATTGCATCTAACATCTTTCTTATGACCTTCAGGGGAAACCCAGATAAGTGTGACATATGGGGGAACACGCCACTCCACCTGGCAGCTGCCAATGGTCACCTCAACTGCCTTTTCTTTCTGGTGTCTTTTGGTGCCAACATATGGTGCCTGGACAATGACTACCACACGCCTTTGGACATGGCTGCCACAAAGAATCACATGGACTGTGTCCGCTATCTGGATTCCATCGCTGCCAAGCAGACGAGCCTCAATCCCAAGCTGGTCAGCAAGCTGAAGGACCGGGCATTTCGTGATGCTGAGCGGCGAATCAAGGACTGCATGAAGATGCAGAAGAAGCACCACAAACGTATGGAGAGAAAGTTTCATAAGGAAGTCTCTGAGACGTCTACATCAGATGTCATGAGCTTTTCCAGCTACACAAGCAGCTCTCTTAGCCACAAGCTACACAACTTAAACACAGCCACTGTCAGTGTGCCATATTCCCAGGTTAGGATTTCCTATTTGTTAATGAATTAATGAATCTGATTATGAACAAAACTATTTTATACAGCACAATACATCAAAATGAGATTAACTTTATGAATATATTGATCAACCCCAGCAATTTTTGCTTTATTTTAGAATTCACCGTCTCTTTTTACATGCTGTTTTGTCTCCTTCCATGTCACCTGTTGGAGTGGCTGCTATTCCTGCTTAGATGCAGACCAAATGTGTGACACTATAAGACATGAGCCACTTTGAGGTGGCAAAACTGTAGTCTGTATGTAAAAGATGGACAAAAGATGGACATAGCCACCATTATATCACCCACTGTTTTCTGATGTCTGCATTTTGAAGCCTCATCATTACCATTTTGACTGCTGCCATGTTAGCTGTTTTGGAGCCAGGAATGACCATATTTGGACGAGAGTGCTAAGAAACTAACTAGCAAGCGTGCTTAGCAAGCCACATCCATAAACTGTACAGGTGCAATGCACAGACACACATAACACTAACTGGTGCTAAGTGGAAGACTAATAAGATACTAGAATCTCGCTCACCAAAACTGAAGGACAAACTTTTTGGTGGTCATTCCATTAAAATGCCCAAGAAGGCAGCATTAACACAAACACAGTGGAGAGGGGCAGTTCAGTGTCTTGAAGTAGGAGAGACCTACCAGACAGCAAGCTGCTCCAGCCATCTGTTAAAGCAGCCACACCCCTAATTTAAGCTTTAACAGTATCCATATGGAGGACTTATGGATGGATAGATAAAACTGTACAAAAATTCATGCTAATTCATCCAAAGCTGTCAAGACATGTCAGTAAAATGAACAGCATCATGTTGATCCAAGATATCTGTAGTAAATATGATGTCAATCTATCCAGTAGTTGAGATATTTCAGTTTGGATTGAAGCACACCTAATAATTCAAAGCACATATATCAACCGAGGCCATCAGCAATGTGAAAAGTGCCCTTCACAACAACATATAAATCAATTAAAATTGTCATTTGTAGTGTAAGGAAAACACTAGCTTTAAGAATGTTTGTCTCAAATCTCCAAAAGCCTTTCAAATGTAATGCTTTGATTTGTGATTGGGCCTCATTGCTGCATTATTTTTGTCCTGTTAGGCAACTCTCCATGCCACAAACCGAGGGAAGACAAAGATCCAGAAGAAGCTGGAGAGGAAAAAACAAGGCGATGGCACCTTTAAAATCTACGAAGATGGAAGGAAGAGTGTCCGCTCCCTCTCTGGACTTCAGCTGGGTAATGATGTCATGTTTGTCAAACAAGGTACTTACGTCAACCCAAAGGAACGTGGCCGGCGCAATGTTCGTGACATGTTTCCCAGAGACAGTGATGATGCCATTTCACGTGCCATGAGTGAGCCAGACCTCCACGGACCGGATGTGGACTATTCTGAGGTCAGCACCGACTCTGGACACGATTCCCTGTTCAACCGACCTGGTCTTGGTACCATGGTCTTTAGGAGGAACTATGTGAGCGGGGGAATGTTTGACCTCAGAAGTCAAGATGCAGCCAGTGTAGCCAGATCAGGCAATAATGTGCGTTTACGCAGTCGGCTGCAGCAATACCCAAGTCTAGATGAAGACAGCATTGGCAGTGCACATAGTCTACAGGATAGAAACCTGGAGGAGCTGCCTTGGGAAGAAGTTGAATTAGGCCTGGATGATGATGATGAGCCTGATACAAGCCCTTTGGAGGTCTTCCTTGCCACACAGAGCATGAGCGAGTTTTTCTCCATTTTCAAGAGGGAGAAGATCGACCTTGCAGCACTATTGCTATGCTCTGATCATGACCTTAAGAGTATCCATATCCCTTTAGGACCAAGAAAAAAGCTCTTAGATGCCTGTAAGAGACGGCAAGAGACGATAGAGGATCCTGACTGCATCGAGGACACAGAATTGTGAGTGTCGAGATTTTCAGTTATACAGTTATGCAAGCAGTATTTGTACAGTCTCATATTCTTTGCTATGTTATTGCTGTAGTTTAACACATTGGACTACAGAACCCTTCAAACATAGATTTCACAACCAGTTCTCAAACCATGGTCTCTAGTATCATAATGTTTAATCTTTGTGTTTTATTACCATCAACTGTGGAGCAGTGCAATAGTTTGAAATAAAGCCAAGCCAACCAAGGCATTTGTACTGCACATCCACCTGCAAGCTGATGGATGTGCACAACAACACATAAAGTCATAACATGCTTAGAAACAGTACTATTGAACAGTACTTCAACAGTACTTACTCTGCTGCTACATTACTCTTCATTAATCTTACTTTTTTGCCTTCAGGCTGGCTTTTATTAGTGAAACACATGCTCAGTTTGGACTAAGGTCAGATGACTGCAAGTCAAGAACATTCCATCCCCAAGAAATGCTTGTCTGGTCTGCATTTTCTATCATATAAAACTGGAGAACTGAACAATGTATCAAAATGTACAAAATAAAAGCATGGATGTAACTATCCTCAGAAATCCTTTAAGCTAATATGTCATATGATGAAGCAGAGCCAAAACACAAAGAGACAAAACTGTCTTAATGTTCTTGGTCAGTTTTTCACATTTTGTTTTATTATTGTTCTAGCACCAGAGTAAATCGTTAATTTACAAACACTTAATCTTTTTCTTGTTTTCATTCTTTTCTGCAGATAATAAAAGATGTGGACGGCCATCCTGCTGTGTGCTTATCCAGCCTTAAAGGTCAGTGGAGCATTGTGAAGTGAATGTCACAAAAGGACACTGTCAAGATGAATATGTCAAGCACGAGGTAAATCCAACAGGATTCCTTTACAATGTCCTGTTAGCTCAGGATGATCACTGAAAATATCTTTCTTTGGTTGATTGGAGTTCCCTGTGCTGCGTGGTTTCACAAACTGAAAGACAATTATCCGTGTCATTGTATGCCATTTGGCACAGTTAACAGAGAGATGATTGTGGGGTCTGTGTCCCCTGAACATGTATTCCCCTGTGGGGTAAATCTGAACCTCATGTGCCTGCATTGCTTGTGCCTGTGCGTTTGCTTAAAAGTGTTATTTGTCACAAATACATTTGCATGAATTCAACTGTAACAGCATTTTAAATGTGACCTTGAGTCACATTTACTTGTATTTCGTCTCTCTATATGTTTACAAACAGGAAGCTATGTCAGGCTAGAGTAGCTCACTGGTAATGAAGGCCAATTCTTTGTGATTACTGTTCTGATTTACTGTAAAATTGTAAACTATATAATACCACAGTATATTTTTAGCACACATTATAACATATCACAATAGAATCAGATTGAAGGAGGATCTTGAAATTATGTTTTTTTTCCAATAGTTTTTACAGTGACTATTTTTTTAATAATGTTCCTCCGCAAAGTAGCATGTTAATATTTACTATCTCAGCTTTTTTAAACAAATGTAGGTTGATTTTACTGATATTAAAAATGATTTAAATGCTGTAAATTGCTTAAAGGGTGTATGCATGTAATCCTTGTTCTCCTTGTTGCACTATTTCTTCTTACTGCAGTATATTACATCTGAAGTCAGACTGAGTACATTTGCAGAATGTAGGTCTACTATATAATTCAGAGCCTTAGCGCTAATTAGGGACACTAAGATCCTGGCCGAGGTCATATTTCTGGGAATGTGTCTACCCCATTCATAGTGAGATACGCATAAATATGCAGATTTCTTAACTAATGTGTTACCATGCAGTTTTACTGGTCACTGAACATACTACTTCAGTCATCACCTGTTTACATTGAGCATCTTAAGCTGATCCCAAGACAATGACGTGTGTGTCTGTGTTTGAGAGAGACATGCAGTGAACATTGGGTGAAAAGCCCTTATTTTGACTATAGCGATAATTTTCACTTGTTGTTCACAAGCGTCATTGTTGCCTCTGTACTGCATGACATGAAATGAGGAAGTTGTACTCTAGATAAGTAGTGTTATCTGCAAGCTCCATGGCGCTGACAAAACCCTCGTCATCGGAAGGAAAAGGAGACTCTCCTTGTTTATCAAAAGTCCCAGTGGGTAAAAATAATTTTAAACATCTGTTTAAATATCCATAAATGATATTGGTGTGTAATTTATTAGCTTTACTTGAAACAGAGTCTTGATTAGTTGTTTTCCTTCTGTTTTTATAGTTTAACAACAAAGTGTGTCAGATGCGCAATTAGTACTTAAGAACTTAGCTAAGGCAGGACGTTTATTCCCCTCTCTGGCAGGCTCATTATAAACTTATTTCCTCCTTTCAGTGTAATCAGCTCTGTCCTACACTTGGAGAGGCTGGATAAAGGGCAAAGACAAGTATAAAGCAAGGGAGGGGTGAAAAATGAAAGGGTACAAAATGCTTTAGGCGTGGTTCTCAATTCGTTCCTTATGCACTCTGAGAATCTCTGCATCACAGAAAAGGCAGGAAAATGAAACCGTAAGTGCAAAGCCCAGCTGATTCAGGCTTAGAAGAACACTGAAACATGGCAATGCTTAGCAGTAACACTGAGGAGAGTCTGAAGGAGAATAAACACAATATCAACAAAAAGGAAGAAGTGGAGGATCCTACAATTCAGACTTCCAGCATACTACTGAAACAAGACATGCTATGTGCCTCCTGTATGGACAGCCCTAGCAAAGCTCTAAAGTCCTGCCTGATTTGTCTGGTTTCCTATTGTGAGAGCCATCTCAGACCACATTTGGAAAACGCCAAATTTCAGAACCATCGCTTGGTGGATCCCCTCCATGACATCAACAGTGAGACTTGTGAGGTTCATAAGCTTCCTCTCAAAGGTTTCTGCCTGATGGAGGACTTCTTCGTGTGTCTGGACTGCGAGAGTCAGGAGCACGAAGGGCACGCAGCTGCATCTTTGGAGGAAGCACCCACACAGATTGAGGTCTTAAAGATACAACACAGTATAATTTATTTACTGGGTAAAATGTTACTTAATCTGAAACTGTGCTTTTTCTTTACACTCACAGGAATATAATGGTTTTGCACTGTTTTTAGTGTACGAGCTCATTCAGACAATAGATGCAGCATGTGTTGCAGTCTTGTTTGTGATGATTATTTGTAGACTGAGCTCCAGAGGAAACAGGAAGAGATCAGTGAGAGTGCCTCTGCAGTTGAAAAGGCAATTGAAAAACTCCAGATCAACAATGATTTAATTAAGGTAACCTTATGAAGGCAAATATTACACGATAACCTATTTTCTGTGAACTAATTTAAGGCACAATACTCAGGTTTGAACATCATCCTCTAATTGTATTATGATTTTTATTAGTTTCTGTTTCCTTCAGTCTTCAGTGCAGGAGGTTTGTGTTACCACTGAACAACAGTTTACCAGGCTGCAGCGGATTGTGGAGGAGGCCAGAAAAGGGGTAGTGGAGGTGCTGGAACGAGAGCAGAAACAGCTTCTTAGGCAGACAGAGGGCATCCAAGCACATCTGGAGCAGAAGAGAGCAGAGCTGATGAAAATGTTGGCTCAGATAAACAAAGTGTCCAGGAGAAAGTCTGATGTTGACTTCCTGCAGGTAGGAAATATGTAAAATAGCCAATGTATTATAATATAACTAGAGGAATTGTATATAGTCAAGTGAGTGTGTAACCATTGGACTAAAGTCTAATAGCCTGTTGGAATAGTACAAAGTTTTCTCTGAGACAAAAAGTTTATTTTGGCCACTGGTATGTTGACAGTGTACGCAGAGCAGGAATTTCAACTTTTTGGGGTATTTTATACCAAAAAAAGTCTCAACCAAACAAAATTAGTCACATGATTTCTTTCAAAAAAAAATTTAAAAACATAATTTTCCATCATTTTACAATTACAATTTTCAACAATGATGACAGTGGGGAGAATAAACTCCCTTTAAACAGGGAGAAACCAGCAGAACCAAGCATAGGGAGGGCAGCCATCCAGCTCAGCTAGTTGGGGTGAGGGGAAAGCAAAGAGGGAAAAAGCATTGACAATAAACAATATATCAGGTTACCTAATACGTGTGTCTTTTGTTTGTGTACATGTGTCTTCTGGGTGTCCTCTCTCTATGTGCCCATCTGCAGGTGTCTCTGACTCCAGAGCTGCACGTTTCCAATCTTGGGTTACTGCCCCCACCAACCCACCAACCTGTCAAATTCTTACAGAGTTTGTGATTTGTTGTCTCTCTATGCTCTTCTTTTCTCTCACTGCTCTCCTGTCACTTCAGTCGGTCAAGGCAGATGGCCACCCTTCCTGATCCTGGTTTTGCCAGAGGTTTCCTCCTGTATAAGGATTTTTGGTTCCTACTGCCAACAGTTGCTAATAGTGAATCACTGTGTTTCTTATGTCTTACCTTACAATGTAAAGTCCCCTGAGATCTCAGTTATTGCTAAATATAATTCGGATGAACTGAATTATCTTGCTCTATGGGTATTCTGAGTGGAAGAAAGGATTGATAGCTATATGTCTGCCCACTGTGAACATCAACAGGATGGACTATCTAACCTCTTATGGCCAAGAAGTAACTGATGTTACACAGGAGCTGTGTGACCTGATTCTCTCCTCCTACAGGGAAAAACTGAGCATGATTTGCAAAGATGGTGAGTTTAATGCAGAACTTGTGTTTTTTTCCACATCTACTGCTTAGTTACAGTTAGGTCCATAATGTTTAATGCACGGGGTTTTAAAAATAATTGCATTAACTGTTTAGGAATTACAGCCATTTTTATACACAGTCCCCCAATTTTAGATTGGACAAACTAACATAATTTTAAATACAAGGATTGTTTTTATTACTTGGATGAAAATCCTTTGCAGACAATGACTGCCTGAAGTCTAGAACTCATGGGCATCACCAAATGCTGTGTTTCCTCCCTTGAGATGCTCTGCTAGGCCTTTACTGCAGCCACCTTCAGTTTCTGCTTGTTTGTGAGTCTTTCTGTATGGGGTTTTGTATTTAATAACTGAAAAGCTGCTCGGTTGAGTTGAGATCAGGTGATTGACTTGTCCATTGAAGAATATCCCATTTCTTTGCCTTGAGAAACTCTTGGGTTTCTTTTGCAGTTTGTTTTGGGTCATTATCTATTTGCACCGTGAAGAGCTGTCTGATCAGTTTTGCAGCATTTGGCTGAATCTGATGAGAGACATAGCCCTGTACACTTCACAATTCATCCTGCTACTTCTATCAGCAATCAAACACTAGTGACCCGGTTCCTCTGGCAGACATCCATGGCCATACCATGACATTACTTCCACCATGTTTGACAGGTGATGTGGTATGCTTCGGATCATGAGCTGTTTTTCTCCTTCTCCGGTCTTTTCTATTCCAATCACTCTGGTACAGTTCATCTTGGTGTTCATCTTGGTGTCATCTGTCCAAAGGTTTTTTTCAGAACTGTGCAGGCTCTTTTAGATGTTTTCTGGCAGTGATACACCTGCCTCCTCGACAGTGGTCTTGGCTTAGTTATATGTTGTGAAGTTGCTTTTCTTAACTACGGAAATAATTCTGTCATCATACACTTCAGTTGTCTTCTGTGGTCTTTCAGGCCTTTTGGTGTCGCTAAACTGGCCAGTGCATTCATTCTTTTTAAGAATGAACCAGATTGTTGATTTGGAAACTCCTAAAGTTTGTAACGTCTCTCTGATAGGTTTATTTTGTTTTTTCAGCATCATGATGGCCTCCCTCACTTACACTGACATCTCTTTGGGCCTCATATTTAAAATTACAGTGAAAAGCTAAAAGCTACTAAGTTAAAACTTTGAATCAACTTCAGATATGTCTGCTTCATTAGTTGTAGAACAATGAGGGAACAGGCCTCACTTGGCCATGAAACTGCTTATTAATTCTGAGCCTCTGAAAATGGGGGACTATGTATGAAAATAGCTGTAATTCCTAAACACTTAGTGCAAATTTTTTTGTTAAACCCATTGAATTAAAGCTGAAAGTCTGCACTTCAATCACAAATTGACTGTTTGTTGAAAATCTTCTGTGGTGGTGTACAGAGGCAAAACTGCAAAAAATGTGTCTTTGTCCAACAAATTATGGACCTTACTGTAGAACTTTACTGCTAGACCAAGGCGTTTTGGATTATGGCCTTCATCGTGGTCCCTGAAGAAGGTGTTGCTGGAGTTCTGACCCATTTTGTTTTTTCTCCTCCTCCATGCACCCTAAGTTAAGTTTACGTTGAGCCAGAAACCCTGTCTATGCTTCTGCTGGACAGGGAACACAAAGCACAGATGTGGCTGATGATAATGTTAGGTTCTGCAGATATTTGCCAGTTCAATAGCTGCTGAGAAACATTTCAGAACAAGTCATGTATGTCAGTCTGCTGGTGGCACAACAGGTAGTCAGACTCAGTCATTTTTACCATAAAAACATTTTCAGGACAATATTTCAGTGTGGACCAAAGTGATGGACAAATCTACACTACCATCATAGAGATATGTCAGAAGGATGGATAAAAAAGACAAGCATGAAATCCAAAATACACTTGCACATGATAAATTGTGAATGAATTTTAAACCTACTTTTTGAACTTGTGACCAAGAGACATCCTATGTGTGTGAACCATCAGCAGCTGATCTTGGGAATTATTTCAAAGTAAGTAAATGTTTATAATACATCAGTAAAGAAGACATTACAATGAGGCTTTTCTAGCAGTGCAAAAGTTGAAAAAATGCTTTAGTGAAGCAAGAAAACCAAAACAACCAGATCCGGAGGGAAGATCTGAGTCCAAGCGTTATCGTCTCACTCAACTGATGTCTTGAATATGCCACCGCTAAGAAGTATAAGCAATCTCCACACATAAGGGACAATCAAAACATCCTCAAAGAGGCCTAAAACTCTGCAAAAAGCCTCTCTGACATGCCTAGGCAGAGTGTGCTGAGCTGTTGCCAGAGACACTATCAGCTCCCTGCAAGCTTCAAGAGTGAGGAGAGCGCAGAGCAGGCGATGGCACACGTGGAGGAATTCAAAGTCTTCCAGATAAGACGACATGAAAGTTCCCCAGGCCTTGCTTTTTTTTTAACCTAAATGCTTTCCGGGACTATTTCCACTTCCATCACTACAGTCAACAGCATTTTTGGCTGAGGTAATAGACCTCTGACTTGCTGTGTTTTGACCTAAACTGGCACTTCTTATCAGATAGGCACTGTCAAACATGGAAACAGCTCTGTATCTGAGATTCCTGGAATTTCTGGGGGATATTTTTCCACAAACCTCAACTCGGTTATAGATCATTTCTAAAACTCACTTCCAAGCATCGACTATACCTCTCGCTATCTCTCATTACACTACATTACACTCTCATTACACTACCTGATGCATCTCAGGACACCGATCTGAACCCATCAACCCATCAATTTATATCTTTCCAATGACAAGATGCATTTTAGCTCTGAGGCAAATGTTTTCGCAGGGTCAGGAGCCACTCAATCAAGAGCTTACCGTTGTTTAAACTCAAGTTTGCAATTCTGCACTGAAACACCACCAAACCCTAAACCCACACAGCCACACAGGCTCGCTTGAAGGGCAGGAGCGGTGATGGCAATATAAGGGTTATTTAGAGGTTTAGGAGGCATTTGAGGGTTTTCGGTCAATTGAATCATTTTTCTCACAGCAGCAAGGAAATGGGGTGATGAAGTTTACAGGGAGCAGTTTGTGGCAGGATGGCAGTCAACACCATGAAGATTTACTTTTCCAAGAAGAGGACAGAGAGCAGCAGCAGTCAGTGACAGCCTACATGAAATATCCACACCCATAATTCCCCACCCTCCTCAAATCTTGTGCCGAATTACCATGGGTGGCGTTCAGAAAGTTAAGTGAGGCCTAGTTTACCTAACTTTACTCAGAATAATTCCTGTTTATCTCCCCAAGCCACTTATCTGCTGTAAACACCCGAAAGAGAGCTTTTCGTCATGGCCAACAAGTAATCTCAGCAGCTTTAGTTCCTGGCTTCATGGAGTTAAAACAGCCTGATTTATACTTTATTGCTGGAAATAAAGTGAAGGAGACCATAAATTTGTTTTTTTCTTATAATTTTTTAGAGATATTTCCAAACTTATTTCTGTTGCTCAACATTTGCAACATGCACCTGATAATTACTACAAATGTAACAGTACTCTAACAGAAGACTGAGTGGATTTTATCTGAAGACACATTTGGTTAAAAAAAAAAAAACTAAATATCTTGATGTAAAAGTCACCCAAAAACCAGGAGTCCTCTTGTTCTGCAGCCTCTATTATTATCATAACTGCACACACACCCTTGAAATGTGTTTAAAAGGCGCGTTTTGTAACAACAAAGAGCAGAAGGAAAATGACAGGTTACACAGCAGTTAATGAGCTCTACATGCGGGTGTTCTGTTCAATTCCTTCCAATCAGTGTTTGTTGTGCTGCTGATTGGTTGACGTGAAGACGTAAATGAGGAAACAGTAATTTGCATCACTGTCTGGTTTTTGTGAGAATTCATCTTAGTCTGGAAGAAAAATTCTCAACATACCTGGTCCGGGACTTAAAGGCAATAACTGACTTGGTCCGATTTGTCTGAGTTGAAAAACTTTGCGCACTTCGTCGCATTTGTTTGCGCTTCCGAGTCGTGGCGCACAGCAACATCCCAGGAGGAAAAAACAGTGGATCCACAGCACATCCATGTCAATAAAATCACGGGTTAATGATTACTAAATCAAAAAAAAAAAGTATATTTGGATGTTGAAGTTTCTCTTGAAGCTAGATAGTGCCGGTTATCAGGCGAGTCCACATTTCAGGATGGAGCGTCGTCATGTGTGGCGTGTGTGTTTCTGTCGAGGAAACGATGCGGATTAACCTTTAAATCCACGCGCAGAGAAACTTGCAGCGGTGTGACTTCTCTGTTTCAAAGCGGCATGTTGTCCAAGTTGGTTAGACCGACAGCAGAGGCGGGACCGTAACGTTACCTGCACCCAGCGGTTCAATCCGCTGCGCAACTGCAGCCGCGCAGCGCCATCTAGTGGGCAAAGCTCAGCTTTGATTTGTCTTTAATAACAAAAGCTGTTTAGGCAACAGACAAAACTCGCTCCAAAGCACAAAGGACTTCAACTCATTTTAATCTTTTAGAATTAAAACGAGATGAATTGTAGACTTTCGTGGAATTTGTTTTTCTTTTTTTAATTTGTTTTTGTGTCGTCCTCAAGAGAGTCAAAATTACACTTATTCCTATGTTGTATACTTTGCTTCTTTACATTCTTGGCTTAATGACAGCTGCCAGGCTTGGTAAAGAGTAAGAAGTGTTGGGTTTTAATGACGCGCCCATGTATGGTTTGATTTTTCATAAACGTAGAAAGTGAAAAGTTAAATATTTAAAGTTTGCCTGTGTGCCGGTTTGGATGTAAAATGGCGGGTTTTGTCCCTTATTTTCCCTTCAGGTTTGCATGAAGATGCAAGTAAATGTAAAATGTTTAAGATCTGATTATATAACTCAGGGCTTTTAAGCTGAAGCCTGCAAGTGGGATTTGGGCTTTACCACTTGAGTTGACCCTAGGTTTTCAGTGTTATGAAAACTGTTCACTTCTAACCGGGATACATCATGCAGCAGACGTAAGGTTATGTTCAAGATAAGAGAACAGGTATGTAATCACCAATCAGATCTAAGGGAAAATAACGTCCCCATTCCTGGAAGAGCCACCGGAGTGTAAGAGGGTATCAATTATTTTAATACCGTCTAGTCTTTGCGTTTCCCTGATGAACATCTTTTATATTAAACGCAACTTTATTCCTTGATTTCCTCCGCATGGCTGCAGACAGTTTCACCTTTAATTTTTACGCCTTAATATACGAGCCTAAAGTGGGAAGCCTGTTTTGTACTTGTGGACAAATCGGTGGACATTGTCATGTAGTCCAATTCTGTTTTTATATTAACCCTTTACCCTCGGCCCCTTAAACACTGGAATACAAACTTGTTTCAGGCACATCCAAGTACTTAATAGAACAGTAATCCATCAGATTCTCCCGTGTTTTAACGATGGAGCTGTGATACGCTCAACTTACTCAGGCAGCATTTTTGCAGGCTTTCCTGGCGTCAAACAGGCTAAACTTCAGTGTAACAGGCCTTTTCCAGTCTTACTGAGCACATTCGTACTCTTCCGTTTTGTCTGCAGGAGCTACTGTTTTCAGTCCCTGTTGTGTTTAAACCTCGTGCACCCCCCACCCCCCCCCCCACACCACACCCCCACCCCCCCCCCACCCACACCATCTCCTTTTTTTTTGGAGCCTCCCGAGCCCCCTCCC
>VVAS01116287.1:0-12311 GCA_015103295.1 Ptychochromis oligacanthus
CCCTCCCGCCCCCCCTCCCCCGCCAAACAACCCCCGCCTCCCCCCCCCCCCCCCCCCCCCCCCACACACACACACACACACACACACTCTTTAGTCTCCTTTTGATCAAGGGCCCATAGCTTGCATTAGATGAGTGACACATGATACTCCATATAAGAAGTAACCTAACACACTGCTCCCTCCATGGAAGCATGGATGGCAATCCTATGGACCAGGCCACCCTGGTCAGTGATGAGATTAAGAACAGAAGGAGTGAATGACAGTACTAATATGCAAGAGAGGGGAGTGAAGGCACTTTTTTATTTGCTACTGTCAACGTTTTTTATTTAATTTTCATTTATTTATTTTTATTTTTTGAAGAGATAAAAAACTGATCATCTTTAATTTGCCCACAGCTTTGTTACATTACTCAAAACAACCTGCCAAGTCAGTGAAAGGTTCACGTCTTCCCAAAGTCATATTCTTATTATCATCTCGATCAATCCAGGTGGCACCTTGATGCATTATTTAGTGACCAAGGTTTTAAAGGGTTTGATGCCATAACTCAGAATTTTGCTTATTAATTTAGAAATTAATTACAAACACAAAGTGACATTTTACAAGAAATGTTTAGCATAGCATGAATTATCGCCGCTGTAAATTGGATGCAAGCGACGGAGTGCAAAGCCTTGACTTGAGCTCTTTGTGATTAATAAAAGAAGCTTTCACTTCAGTTTTAAAGCCAGTCATGATGAACGATACGAAAGGATGAAACAAAACTCCTCCTCCTGCTGAAGGACAAGCTATTTTAAGCGTGGATGTACATTTAAAAGATGTATTAGATTAAGAGGAATCAGGGCTATCATTTATTGTATTTGTTGTTCCGTCAGACAGTTCAGTGACTAATAGCCACCGAAGGACATAACTTAAGATGGAGGTCACATATTTTCAGCAGATTGTGATTTCTCCCTTTTAATATGCTAAACAAGTCAATGTGTGTCAGTAAGTTTTCTTTTCTTTTGCTGATGATCACATTATTGTGTGACATTTTGTCATAGATAAAATGCCTGCATTAGCAACTGTGCAGGCAGGCAATGACTTGGACACCCTCACTCTGTTCTGTGGAACACAAACAGGAGGTCCAGCTTCACCTCCTGTGGAGCAGAGGATCTGGATTCTACATGAGTGACTGAGACACAGCATCCTCCATTCTGCCTCTCATAGCCCCCTCATAGAGCCCCACAAGGCCCACCACGTGGCTCCCAGCACTGAGGTCCAGATTGTGCCACTGGGCTGGTACCGGACTGGAGGTGGGCGATGGAGCCCCAATCCATCTCCCGCAGGAGCCCAGTGACGGGAGCATCGGTTGCCCACTCCTCTGCTCTGAGCACAGTCACTAAGATGGATTGGTTGGCCAACTCACCAAAGGAGGCAAAGCATGCCGTTAAGAGCTTGTGCATCACTTGGCTGCTCATATGCAAAGTTTGATGAAAGAGGTTTTTCTGGGAGCGATGAATTAGGGCTCCACTGTGAAATTAGATTTCTGGTGAAAACCTTGCAAGGTTTACAAGTAGCATTGTTTCTTTACCACCATATAGCCCATATAGATTAAAGTGGAATTATGTTGGGAATTCAATGATGACTGATAAAGACTCTTGTCAGAATAACTTCATGGATATTTTAATGGTCCAAGTGATAACTGATGTAAAGATGTAGCATGAAAAATAAAGTACATCTGTTTAACATATAGTACAGACAATAAAGAAGTCAGGGGTGCTTACTTAACTTTAGCAGCAGTGTGCTATTAATGACTATTTACTTACTATTTACTATTTATTTCACCTCAGTTAATCAGGTGAAATAAATAACTGTCCATTACCTTTGAGCTATACTGCACTACAGTGGAGTATGTAAAACAATAGCAGGCAAACACAAACAAGTGGTGAGAATATGAAATATTCCCCTCTGATGAAGTAAATCTTGTGGAAAAATTGTCTCATCTTGAGAAAGAGTCCAAATTGGTCGGCACTTTAACCTGATACACTAAGGATCCCGCCTCCTCCTCTCTGTGACCCAAACCTACAACGGCAGTATGAACACTGACAAATTTGACAAAGGGAATTTGCTCAAAAAACATAGCCTCTATTTGATCAGCCAAGCGGCAAATATGTTGGATGATATGGTTTATTAGGCAATCCATTTCTCCACAATAGTGGGGCCATCTGCAAAGGTTAGCGTGCATAAGGTTCATATGGCAAATTCTATCTAATCTGCCTTCGAAGGGCCGCCGCAAAAACTCTGTGGCAGATTTTTCATGTACGTACGATTTGGAATGCAAATAGAATAGCTGATGAAAGAGGTGACCTTCTAAGTGCAGAGCAGCAGGGGCTTTGTGGAATATGCAGAGAGAGAATAGAATAGAAAAGAATGAGTTACTGCCACTGCCACCTCAGCTGCATTGTAATATACGACTGTGGCTCGGATACAAGTGAACCTGGCCTCAAGAACATCTAGGTTAATCTCGGAGGATGGCACATCATGTACTCAGTACAAAAAAAATAGCTGGCTCGCAGAACTGTATGCCTTTATGCTTTCAATAAGGCCTCCAATGTCAAATAAAATACCTAAAAGAGAATGTATTTCATACTGTGTGTTAGAGTATTGCATATTAAAATTTCATCATATTTTTTGTAAGTTCTTGCATAGCTAAAATGATGGCAAATATTACATACGCTTCTCACTAGATTTATTGTTTGACTTTTGAGAAAAAGTTGACTGACATCAAGTTAGATTTATGTCCTCGTAGCACATTTTGCGTAATAAATAGCGGCCTGTAAGGAACATTAAGTGGCCAATCCAGTTGATGGATGTTCTAACATGTTCAAAATCTAACTCAAAATGAAAGTTGTAACAGGATATTCCAAGATATAAAGGTGAGACTATATGTCAATAGTGTAGTGTACGGACTCCTTTGTCATAGGTAGTGCAAAGCTTGAACACATAGACAAATGGGTGAGGTGTACCATGTTCATTCAGCCGTGCATGTCTCATCTGTAGCCAGCTTTGGCAGAGTAGTCATCTTCATTCCCTTTGTCCTTACTGCAGTAGGTAATCTATCAGTCTCGAGACATGCCGGAGAGTCCGGCTGGCCTACTCGCTCTCCCATTTGAATTGAGAACCCAGTTTCTGTTATACCCACGGTCCCAGTTAGACTGTGCTGCAATTGAGAGTGAGTGAGCTGTCCTTGATTCATATTACTGTCCCAATATGATTGAGCTTCTTTGGTATTGCCAAAGAATGGAAGGAAAATTGAGCACTTGACTTTGCAGGGTTGAAATCCCAGTACTGCATGTATGCATTTTCTCAGGGTTTTTCATGGGACACGCATGAGGTGCATTCTTTAAGTTGTGCTCAATGAGACAGAAGCTCAGCAGTATTTAGGGTTTCATCTTGGAAAAAAACATAAAGCAGTTTTTATTTAATTCAATTTAACTAAGAAATAAGAAAGGTAAGGCACCCAGTTTTACTTAAAGCTTAAGGCTTGCATTACTCCATATAGCTCTTACCTTCACTAAGTATCATGAAAGAATCACAATAGAAAAAACGTGTTAGGCTCTCATATCTTTCCAGCTTACGTGTCTTCAACTTTCCAAAAATAGGCCGACCACAGTTAAGATGTTGGATTTAAAGTAAACATTGTACAGAAGGAACTTGTTACCAAAGATGTGATTAACTCTTAACTCTAAACTTTTACTATGCATTGTTATTGAATTTGTTGACAAAAATATACAAAGCTTTGCAGAGATCATCTTTTAAATCATATAAAAACAGCTTTTTTTTTTTAAACAAATACATTCAATTCACTATATGGATTATAAGCACACATAATTCCATTGCAGATGCATGTACAACTTGACTGTCATGTAGCAGGAGACAAAAAAAAAAAAAAATCTTGAGTTTAAAAATGTTAGCCATTGGAGCGCATCCGGTGACTCAAGAGAGCGTCCTTCTGTTGATGATTAAATCAGTACACGTTTGATGCAGATTTACAGGAACATGACTGTCTTATTTCCACCAGCCCCTCTTTCTTTCTTTGTGGTTGGCTGTTGGATGTCTCTCTGTCACCTGATGGAGATGGACCTTCAGACAGGCTTAGACAGAGCGAGTCGATTATGATCCATGTCGATAGCTCCAGCAAATATTGACATGGAAACGGTGAAAGAACAACCGCACGGCTCATAGCCCTTTCTTCCAATATTGGCTTCTTCAGTGGCCAACTATCACACAGACACAGGCACCTGCACATACAGTTTACAGACTTTTCACAATTATACACTTGCTTACACTATGTGCACACAAACCTATCATCCCAGTCAATGGTGTTACTCTTATTACTCTGGTGTTTGTGTGGGAGGCTTATTGTTTATTTATGTTTATTTACTTAGAGGGAGGAGGAAGAGACCATTTCCCCTGCCACACTGCGCTAATACTGTCTCTTAACCACCTTGCTGTCTCTTTTATCTCCACAGAATCACACTGCTTCTGCACCTGTCCCTGGGATCCAAGAGGGTTAATGATAAAACACAAACACTGTTTGCTGTGGGAAAAAAAAAGCAAAGGGGGTCTGTCAGGGCTCTGAAGACAGTGGAGGGAGACTGGGGGAGTGAGAATGAAAAGAGAGGATGGAGGCGGTGTGGAGGAAAGGAGGGGGGTGCTAATGATAGGTGTGTCTGTAAATTCTTCATCCTGCATAGACTGCTAGGGAAACTGCTTGGCAGGGCACTCAACCTTGACTTTACAACTAATCCTGTTTGTAAGTTGTTATTTATCTTCAGCAAAGTTTGTCAAACTCAGGCTTTGATTTCTCCCCCTGAGTTCCCTCTTGTGGCCCGCTCCTGCACATGCTCCCCACATAATTTATGACTGCCTCTGGTCCTGATGACAGATTATTAAAAGTAGAATTAGTTTTTTGCTGGGGATTTTTCCTGTGGGAATTGGGAAGGCAGGGCTCTCAGAGGAAGGTCTCTGACGAGGTCTCCATTACTAATAGGCAGATTTTTTTCCTTCCCTGTGTGATGGCAGAGTGAGAAGACTAATGATTTGAATTTACTGTGGCAGAGATCACGTGGTCTGGAAGCCAGCATCGGAGGAGAGGAGAGGTTAAGTTCTTCCCTGTGGAGAGGTTTATTGGATTGTTTAGCACCAGAAGGATAATGTTTTTGTCATAGACTGCTGGTGCTTCTGCTGTCAGACTAGAGGGAGGCCGGGAGCAAATCCTCTATTTGTGTGCATGGTTATGTGTGTGAACTAAGATCAAAAGTATGACAAGATCAGAGAACAGAAAGGCGGATGTGCAGGGTTTTTTTAGTGTAGGGACATAAGAGAAAGGACCAGGGTGCAGTTTATAGTTATTACAGAAAATCACTGCAGTAGTTACTACGTGTGGACAGAATTGCAGATATTCACTTTGACTGCACCCAACAAACTGACACAAAAACCACTTCATTCTTTTTCTCTGAAGTTGCTGCCAACTCTCTGATCCTCCCCTATCAGCAACTCTTTTGCACCAACTCCACACTTTTCCTCCTCTGCTGACACACAAAGAGGATGTAGGCTTTCCCTTTTCCCCTGTTCACCTGATGGCCGTTTGGAGCCTGTTCCCCCAGCGTGTGTCTGCAGCCTGGGAAGCAGAGGGGAGTCTCAGCACAGCTGAGAGGCTCGGCTTAATCTTATGCATCATTAAGCACTCAGCGGCACGCCGCAGCTCCTCATATACATCATCCACGCTTAATAAACATAATGATGACATAAGATGTAATTCCAGATGAATTTTCATTTTATAGGGAAATGGAGAATTCCTGTAGAAAGGAAAGTAAAAAGAAAAGAGGCACGAAAGAGGGAGAGAAAAAGTAAATTATCTGGGAAGTACAGAATAAATGATGTTTTTTCTCCACAAGATGGATTGTGGGGTTCTGGGGGCAGTTGAAGTGGGAGAGGAGTGTTAGAGGAAGGGAGGGTTAGAAAGGTGAGAGGCCAGAGGGCTGCAGTGGTGGTGGCCTGAGAGTAAAGGGGTGGCATGGGGGACAAGGGGATGTGGAGTGGGGTAGGGGTGAGGAGAGGGGAATGCTGGTCATTCCAAGTGTTTTAATCGCAGGGCTTGATGGACAGGCTGAGAGGACCTGAGGTGCGGCCATCCATCATATGCAGGCTAGAATGGAAGAGTGAGGGGTAGAGTTTCAGAGGGGGCTTTTGGGCTGTGGAAGGAAATGGGATTCTGATGAAAGTGTAAGAGAAAGGCGGCTGTACACAGCAAAGGCCAATGAGGGCAAGAGGACCGAAGATTAGCGCTGTGCTTCTGCAGTACGTTGGGAAAGGCAGGAGGGAGGGAGATTTTAATAGCACTGTGCACATGTGACAGTAACCCCATCCATGTTTTTATGTTCATTTAGGTTGTGATAGGGTTTTTGCAGAAAATGGCTTATGAACCTTTACGTGTCAATTTAAACATAACGTGTGCCTTAACAAAAAAAGGGGGAGTCACACATTGTGTTTGTGCACAAACATTTATGTTTCTGCATAATTAGTGTAGCTTTTCATCTTCATCTTTCATGTTTATTCTAGTTCTGCATTACGTGTGACCAGAGTCAGTCATGGTAAAGTTGGCTGGCTGCGAAGTTAAACTTTAACATAACCCTAACCTTATCCTAAACTTAAAACACATACTGACTTTAAAATTTAATGAGGAGGTCACATCCCCATAATGTGCCTGTCTAAACAGATTTAGGTCCCCACAACATGAGTAATACCTTGACCACACACACACACACACCCTCTGATGCACTTTTCCTGAACTCAGCCCTCACCCAGACATTAACTCCTGCAGACAACACAGGCCAGACACCCATCCAACAAACTAACCAGCCAACCAGGCTGAAAAAAAGCATCTCAGGAGGGAGGGGAAGATGAATAGTGAAGTAAGATTTGGAAGTGATCATGTCTCTTACATTCCAATGAGACCCCCCCACCCCATCTCCCGCCCATCTTATCACTGACTTCTGGCACAGGTGAGATAAAATATTAAAAAGCCAGTCTACAAATCACAGGATAAATATGAACATTTGGGTAGGAGGTGGGGGTTTCATTTTGCCTTCGCTTTTTCCCCCCGTTTTCCAATGATTTGGAAATGAGAAACTATTTAGCCATTGCCTGTGAAGCCAGTTTTTGTCGCAGGAAAAGCAGCATCCCATGCATGCTTCCAGCTGGACCCTGTCCCAGGCTGCCATGCCTGGTTAATGTGGCCACTCTGGGCTGCCAGAATTAGAATTCATGGTTTATATTAAACAAACAAATACACAAACAAGAAAACAATGACACAAATTGACCTTGTACTAACTGAAGTACAGTAATGGATTCTCCGTATTGGTGAAATAATAAATAAATTGAATACTAAGCAAACTATGCATGTTTAACATTAAGCCCTCTTACTTTGGATGATAAATCACATTTTCAAATATAAGCTTTTATATATGTTTGTAGATATACTAGACATTTGATCTGTGGGTTTAGCTAGGGAGTCTTGACGGATGTGATACAGTTCGGGATATTAATGGGGCCTCCCAGCTCTCCTCTGTTGGCCTATGCTGCACAAAGGCATTTCTAGATTCAAACCTCAGCATGTTCAGAGCTAGTGGAGCATACCCAGCTGTATGCCAAGGTTAGATGAGTGCCAAGGGTGCCACTAAACGGAATCTCATCTTCTGTTCTCTCCTCTCGTCTCTCCCAACACAAAGCACTACAATATAGCACAATGGCATATTAAAAAAATGTGCAAAGAATACAGTGGAAGCACCCAAATAAAAAGGACCACACAATGTATTGATTCTGCTTTTTATTAATCTAACTCAAAGCACTGATGCTTTTGAAAGATTGATAATGTACACATCAGTGACTAACCTTGGCAACAGCAGATACCCACTTCATCTGTCACATTGTCTTGTGGTTCCTATACACTCCTCTCTCCCATTTTCTGTGTGAATATAACTCACATGTAATGTCTTCATCAGTGATGTAGTTACACTGCTATGTTTGCATTGACTTACAGGCCACACTCCCTCTCTCCCACACGCACGCAGCCTCAGTCCGCTCCTGGCACCAAACGCAGATTACATCTTGTTTCCCAAACTACTAAAAGTGTCAGATGCTGTCTGGCTTATCTTTTATATACTGTTATTAATGGCAGCGAGCACCCACCGCCCCAGTCTTTGTATATGTATGCTTGTGTCTAATTAAAGGACCCCTGCTTACAGAAGCAGAGAATGGGTTTGCAAGATAGGAAATAATAATTGCAAATATTATCATTATTATTTTCACGGCTTATAGAGAACTGACATGAGATCAGAAGGCTGTATTTAAACTGTGAATTGTGAACTTGCACAGTGATCGTAATGGGTTGCTTGTAAAACAGTGAGGGCTGGTCATAGCAATTTCATGACCTCTGACCAAAGCCTTACAACTGTCTCATCTGAAGAAGAAAAAGGCAGTTAATTTCCTTGGTGGAACTTTGCACCGGGAGCTTAACTGCTGCAGCACCAAGATGAACATTTTAAATCTTCCATAAAACTGGTTAACAGTTTCTTAAGAACTGTTATTCTAGTGATATCAATAAATGCTGTCCAAAGATAGAAACAAAGGTTGGTTATTTATAACACATTAATATAGTATAAACTGATGGTCAGGCACATTTTGAGCTGAAACTACGACACAGTTTATGACACCAACATGAGCAACTTATTTGTTATTTTTTGCGATTCATCAAACATGATCTATAGGATAGTTTGATCCACACAGATTAATTCCTACCCATTTTAGCTAAGCCAAGTCGCATTCATATGCTTTTCTGTTTGGAATTATTCTTGACCAGGATCTGCGACCTTAGGCCAATTGTATAGCCAAGCCTTTTCTCAGACAGCTGTGGCTTGGCTGGCTTTCAGCTCCCCCTGTCTTAACCTGAAGAATTATGTGCTCAGATAATTAGCTCTTATAGGTACACTCTCCATTTCTCCACTCCACTGGGCACATCATCTTCCTCGCCTCTTTATTGTTTGGTTTGCTTTGTCAGATCGATGTCTTGCTACTGCGTAACCAGCACTCATATCTCAGGCTGCATAAATCACAACAAGGTTTCTGTCGCTCGGGAGAGTGGTGTGGCTTTGCTGCACACATGCACACTTATAAACACACACACATAAACAAGTGGGTGGACCACTTTATGCTTCCTATCCAACAAACCCTGTTCACTTCTTTCCTTTCCTTTTCTTTCCTTTCCTTTCCTCTCTTCTCTTCTCCTCTTCTCTCCTCTCTGCTCCTCTCTCGTTTCTTCCCTGTATCCTTACTACTGCTGAGCGACCACTGAAGAGGAACCCATCAGATTATCCTCTACCCGGTAGCGATGGGTAGGGTGGGTGCAGCAGAATGGAGGGAGGGTAGGGGTTTATAATACGGCTTATGATTGCAGCACCACCCATGTAATGAATTCAAAAAATGCAAATGGCTCTCCCCATGTAAAAGTTGACATTGTCTCCTGTGATAAATTTTCTGCTGAGGTAAGAGACAATTTAGATGCGAATTACAAACAGGCTTTTTGTCACTCTTCAGTTCCATTTACATCCTTAATTAGCTGATTTTCTCCCGTTTTCAGTAGAGCCTGGACAAAAAGACAAACAGACAATAAGACACAGTGACAATGACATATACAGATAAAACTGACATCTTTGCTGAGCTTGCATTGGACAACAGAAAACCTCCATATATAAACACTCACACGTCTATCCAACATCACATAAAGGTACATAAGCCTTGATCATGGTGCAGGAAATGAGCCAGAAACACCATCCCATGTGTTAGGACCTCAGGGTTGATCAGCATCCTTGGGTCCGTGCCTGTGCTAATGCCATCCTTAACAGCAAACTAAACACTGCAGGTTTGTAGACACTGACTATGCCTGCTAAAATTCTCATTTACGAAGCCTCCTCATCATACAACGCTCCTTTGCTGTGAATGACAGGCCTAAACATGGCATTCTATTAGGAGGCTTACTCAATAGAGCAATGTTCAGTCATTCGTGTCCCTCCCAAGTGCACAGTTTGTCTGCGAGACCCCACAAAGAATGTGTGCAACACGAGGTCATATATTACAGTTTACAATAAGTGCTTGGTCTCCATAACAGTGGAGAGTCACTGAAAGCATGACATCAAAGCACAGACTGGCACACATGCTACGGCTCCTAATGATGTAAACTGAAGCATGGTGTGAATGCTCATGTTTAGACCAAAGGACGATGATGTCCTGATTTCATGGCGCAGAGTAGGCCTCGCTGTCTGATTTTGTTCTGCTAACTTTAATGTATACATTTGAACAGTGGGGACTAATAGAGCATGTGGCAGCTTTACAATGCAAGGGATCCGTGGGTGGCCAATTCATTCTGCAAGCTGACTATCTCTAAATATAGTCTGCCAAACACAGTGCGGTTTGTGAATAAACTGACAATGTAACTTATAGTTAGTTCAGTCATATATACTTTTACTACTGTAAAAAGATTTTTAAAATGTTTTTGAATGTGGAAACAGTTTTTTGAGCTTCAGGCTGCTGCCGTTGCAAATAACAGTGGTTGACTAACATCTGAAAGCAGGCTAGTAGGTACAGTACTGACAGATGCATGTAACAGCCTATGGATGCATTTCCCCCCCCAGCAAGCACATGGTGTTGGTTTTGTTTGTCTATTTATAATATTTAAAAATTGTGAGGACCTATGCAAAGGCATTTCCTTTAAGGGCCCTGCACCCCCACCCCCAACCCACCAAAGCCACTGGACTAGAGTACTGTTAAACTTATGATTCCCATTAAATGAGAGCATGGATTGGAGCAGTAGGAGTATAACTGAGTACATTTTCTCATTTTCTTTACTGAGGTTTCAATGTACTTACAGTTTATTTAAGCATTTCCAAGTTATTTTGCTTTCTGTTTTACTCCACTATGTTTTGGATGCAATTACTGTACTTTGTACTCTGTACTATTTCTTTTACAGCTTCAGTTACTTATTATTTTATTATTACTAATAACTTAATTGCATTATTATAGATCAAGATACCCAGCTGTATATAAGTAATTAGACTCATCAACAGCTGCAACATTAAAGCGATACACACGTCAGCAAATCAATAATTATGATCCACTAATATCATGCATATGATTCTGAAAAGGGTCATTCCACATAATGAGTATATATTTTTTTAGCTACTTAAAATATATTTTGATTAAATGACCTGTGCACTGAAAGCTACTTAAGTAGGATTATACCTTTTACTTAAGTGAAAAGTCTAAATATTTTTACCACTTTGTAAAACAATTATCCAATACAAAATTATGTTTAAATTCTTGTGTAGCACCACTTTTCACATACCAAATCTATAATAGGTCACAGGGCTGCACATGAGCCTGAAAATCATGTTTTCTACACTGATTTTATTTCTATTAAAATATTCTGATTGTCTTTGTGCCCCCCTTGCTGTGTTCTTGCTCCCCCTGTGCCACCCCATTAAAAAAAATCCTGCAAATGCCCTTGGTGCCAAGTATAATTCAGTAGGAATGTATAAGCCAACAAGCTACATAAGCTAACTACCTCCCTTTAGAAAGTTAAATCCAGTTAGTCTTCCTCATGACAGCATAAATTCAATTCAGTTTTATTTATATAGCACCAAATCACACCTCAACGCTCTTTATACCATACAGTAAAGACCCAACAATATTAGAGTTAGAACCCCAACAAACAGACAATCCCCTATGAGCAAGCACTAGGTGATGGTGGGAAGGAAAAACTCCCTTTTAACAGGAAGAAACCTCCAGCAGAACAAGGCTCAGGGAGGAGAAGCCATCTGCCTTGACCGACTGGGGGTGAGGGGATCAGAAACTGTCCACCCTTATGTTTCTATAAAAAAACACTATCCCATAGGTCATTTGTACAAGCATTGTGGCAGTGCCCTCTCATGGCTCTATTTATTATGGTGGGAACAAATGTAAAGTGATTGCCATAACATATACATTAAACTTTAACACTTGCAATCACTTTTCTTTTCCAATTTCAAACTGAAATATGAAATTTTTTTTAACCATGAGTATTTAACCATGCCTTAACTCATTTGTTCATTATTGCAACCATAATGGCAAAGATCTTCTGTTTTAACCCAAACCCTTTCTCAACACCTAACCAAGTTTTTTTTTTTTTTTTTTTTTTTTAATTTTTTTTTTTTTTTTTCCCCCTCCCACCTCTAACATTA
>VVAS01116293.1:0-18145 GCA_015103295.1 Ptychochromis oligacanthus
ATATATATATATATACATACACACATAACAATCTCTTACCATTTCTATGCACATTTCTTTGAGCCACTCCCTAAAGAGGGACTCCAAACTTTTAACAACCTTCTCTCTGCGGATGAAACAGCGCATTTTGAAATTTCTCTAAAGCAAGGGATGCTATGCAGCCTTCTATTTGCACTGACTTTCCCTCAGGATGATGCAACATAAAACAGAGGTGGAAAAAGATGAACAATACCTGTGCTGCATGTCCAAGTTGTCTTCATGTACATCATATGAGCTCAAAGCATCTAAGAGTTTTCTGGTCTGTATCAAGTTTTCCTTTTCAGGTAGATCCTCGCTGATAGGACCAGTGAGCCCATACCACTTAGGAGCTCGGCTCCTGTTTGGACTAAAAGGGGATATTTGCATGTTTGTGCACTACCGAGAAACCTTATTTAAAATAAAAAAATAATTATAATTATAAAGTATACTCGCGCCACTCGTTTTGCTAAGAAATCTGAAATAAACTGTCATTCAACTGCATTAATATGGTAGAAATTAATACTACTAAAAGGTTTAGAGAATTCAGCAAGGACTACATAAAGCAACTGTCCTGTACTAATGACATAGTTGTTTAAGGTAGCTAAGAGCAAGAAAAAACAGATACTAGTACTTACTGGAACATTGTTGCTACAAAGAAACACTTGTTTCTTTATATTGAGTCAGCAATATCTTGCTTTCTCAAGGTAAAACGCAGCGAAAATTGTTTTGTTAACACACTCCTGGTTCAAAGGAATACAGCGAGTTTTGAGACTCTCACTATTGGGTGAGTTCCGTATTCCATAGTTTGTGTTTGAATCCAGTGACTGAACGTGAGCAGAAAAACAATGGCATGTGATCCCCAAATGTGCATGCGTTTAGAGCTGTGTTAAATTGGTATTTGCATAGTTAGGTTACCCAGTCACATATTTTTGCCTAAATATGAAATATGTCAATTTATTTGTAAATATAAGCAAAAAAAGAGCAGATTTGATTAAAACTACACTTTCAATAAAAAAAGGATTATATAAACTTTATTTAAAATGAAAAGTGCACTTATTGGTCTAAAAGATCATTGTTTGGTGAAACAACCTATATCTGAAATAAACTTGATCAAAGTTCAGTTCAGTTCATATTTAATTTCCATAGAGTGTGTAACTATACTGCATAAAGTTGTCATTATGATGCACCATCACAAGGCAAACGTTCAAGGCAAAAGACATGCAGTTGCGTTCTCACAGCTCTTGGGTCATTTGGTCATTTGAGGTGGAAACAGGGGCGTGTCTAGATGGGGCTTGCCACCCCATTGAAAAAATCCTGTAAACACCCCTGGGTGAAAACACACTACAGACACACTGTATGCTGCATGCTCATCATCAAATGTTAAACAAAAATACATTAAAACAAAAACATAGTAGCTCAAGTGACTAGTTGCTCCATTGTTTCTGGATGTCAGCTGATTGCTAATGTTGCCACATTAAAGGTGATAATGTTTATGCTTACAGTTTGTTTCTGCTGCCCACAGGTGGCCAAGAAGAATCACTCTTTGCAGGTTTAAATGAGGACACACAGGTTTAATCCTCTGATCAGTTAATTAATTTCATCTCTCAACTTAAAGCATCACATCTGCTAGATAGAGTTATTGATTATGTGACAAAGAGCTTATGTTGAACAACTGGGGCCGGAACCAGCCAGCCAAATGGTTTAATCTGGCTCGAAGTGTGAAAATTGCAGTGAGGTGATGCCAGTATTACTACTCAGGAGTGAAACTGTATAGAAAGAAAATATTTCTGGATCTAGTCAAGTTGTTCATAGTGACTTGCACAGACCTTTTGTTTTTCTAGATATCTCAGGTTATTCATCTTTTTTTGTAAATGGATGATTTCTTTCAGTGTGAATGATTTCAGAACATACTTGTAGTTTTTCAAATGAAAACAGGTTTTTTGCAATCATTTCACTGCTTTTTAAAAAATAAATAAATAAAAATCAGATACAGCAAAACGAAATAATCAAAATTATTAAAATGTCAACATCCTAAAATAACTAAAGGGTATTAATAAATAAATAAAAAAATGTTTGCAACTCAGTTTAACTGGCTGCATCACAGAATGTATCATATTCTGTGAACACACCACCTTTGTGAACAATAAGCACTGGATCACTAAAGGCCTGAAACAACTGCTTAATAAAAAGAAGAAATCCTTCAGGTCTGGGGACAGAGGAGGAGGGTGCAGTACAACCTAGGGGTGAAGCTGAGGAAATGGAGGGACTCCTACAGGAAGAAGCTGGAGGCTAAACTCAAGCAGAACCGCACAAAAGATGTGTGGAGTGGAATGAAGAAAATCACTGGGTTTAAGTTGACAGACAGACAACCAGTGGGCAGCCTAGAGAGAGCAAATGAGCTAAGCAATTTCTTCAACAGGTTTACTCCACAGCCCTCTGCTGCCTCTGTCACCACACACCCTGGCTTCCACACATCCTGACTACCTTCATTGCTGTTGCTCTTCTCCCTTTCTTCCTCACAAGTGAACTCTATGGATCAGACCCTACCACCCACCCCTACCTCAAACAAACACCCCTGCTTGACTGTGACTTCTGGCTAGGTTAGAAGACAGCCTCTGTTTCCAGAGGGCAATGCTGCTTGCCCTGATTGCATCATCCCCAAGTTCTGAAGATCTGTGCTAACCAGCTATCTGTGATCCTCATCTGTAAGGAGTCACATTTACCACCTGACTCTAAAGCAAGAGAAGATACCTGTGCTGTGAAAAAAAAACAAATAAAAAAACCTAACAACATCCGGTCTGGTTCCTGTACTGAAGAAGTCGACACATCAGAGCTTAATGACTATCGACCAGTTGCCCTCACATCACATGTGATAAAGATGCTGGAGAGGCCACAGGTGAAAACATCTCTTGAGCCTCTGCAGTTTTCATACAGATCAAATCTGGGAGTGGATGATGCAATCATCTACATGCTGCAGAGAACTTACTCCCAAGTGATAGCAATGGCTGCATGGTGATGATCACCTTCTTCTATTTCTCAAGAACGCATTTAACACTATCCAAAAGCTTCTACTGAGGGAGAAGCTACAGGAAATGTAGTCCAGTACAGTGCAGTACAGGGGCATCACAGGGGACTGTGCTGTCTCCATTCCTGTTCAAGCTGTACACCTCAGACTTTAAATACAACTCCAGGTCATACAACCCACATAAGTACTCTGACAGTTCTGCAGTGGTTGGATGTATAAGTGATGGGAAGAAGAAGGAGTACAGAGCACTAGTAGATGATTTTTGTGGAGTGGTCTGGGAGAAATCATCTGCTTCTGAACGTGAATAAGAATAGAAAGATGGTGATGGTGATTGACTTCAGAAGGAAGAGGACAGCTACATGACCCATGTCTACCCTGGTACAGGATGTTGATATGGTGGAGAAGTACAAGGACCAGCACAGAGGCTGTATACAAAAAGGTGATTAGCAGGCTCTACAGTATTTCCTAAGGAAGGTGAAATCCTTCAGTGTGTGTAGCAAAATGTTTTCTATCACTCAGCTGTGGCGAGTGTAGTGTACTTTGCTGTGGTCTGCTGGGGGAGCAGCATCGGAGCTGGTGACACAAACGAACTAAATAAACTAATTAGGAAGCCTGGTTCTGTATTTGTCTGCAAACTGGATACTTTTGATGCTGTGGTAGTGAAGAGGTCACTGATCAAACTGTTATCAATATAATCCTGACCACCCCCTGCACCACTTACTGGACAGGCAGCAGAGAACCTTCTCTAACAGACTGATTCAGCTCCGCTGCCACAAGGACTGATACAGCATCATGCAATAACTGTCTACAATGCAACACATCTATCTATCAGAGAATCATCTGGTAACAGTCTATTTCAACCCTGTACTGTCACAATGCTTAAGACTGTTATACTGAGCCACACAAAAGAATTTAGGAAATCTAGGACAAGTATTTCTTATGTTATGTTATGTTATCTTTATCTTATCGTATCTTATCTTATAAAGAGAAAGATTAGATAGGTGCTAATGATTTACTTATTGTTTCTGTTTTGTGTATTTCCTGAGGAAAATAGCGTGCTAACCACCTAGTTGGCTACTTTAATTAGTACACTGTTGTGTATTTATAAATCTAACAACGCTTTGATTTTATTTGACTTTTCATTGTAGTAAGTAGATCAATGTATAGAATGACTTTAAAATGTATTTTAAATAAGAACATTTCTTGCCATAATGAAAACGAAAGAAAGAACGAAAGAAAGAAAGAAAAGAAAACATCCTGCAACTTCTTAGGACAAGATACAAGGAAATTTCCAGACAGCTTCATTTCTACAGAGAACCCTGAACGCAGCATACAGAGCAATGAATTGAGGGGTTGAGAAGGACGGTGAAAACAAAAATGGACATCGGTCGAAAATAGCCCGGTAAGACTGACACTTCATATTTTCACGTAAAGGCACTAGCGAAGATTAAGTGTCGTGATACAACACAGACAAAAGACAGAAAAAAAGACTGTCCGTTCAGAGCAATGACTGCTAGTTCCGTTGCTAAGTTAGCCTCGGTAGCTTAGAAACGTATGCTAGCTGTGTGCAGCATTAAAGACAGGACACTGGCCATTAGCAATGTAGTTGTAGTTAGCTAGCGGTGGCTAATTTGGCTTAAATCGTGTGTGAGCGATTTGTGAACCGAGTGTAATGCTTGCAGCCGTTCGTTCACTCCCCCTTTTACTCCGTCCTCGATTTCTCGGTCAGCTGTTGTTGTTATTGCTCTGTTGCTTGTTGGTGATACATTGAAATATCGTTTCGTCTTGATGGACAGACTTTCACTTGCGTTTTCATTAATGATGAGGAAGTGGCGGTGCAGCTACGATACGGCGCCTGGCTACACGAATGAAGCTGACATTGGTTTTGTAATTGTGGAAAATGTTGTATGTTGTTGGTTGTGGCCATGGTTGCAGTTTCCGTAATGGCCTCGGGATGTCGCTGTATAGTTTTGCTAAAACTGGCAATATGGTTTGCCAAAACTGCATATAGTTTCTTGTTTCTCTAATTTTCATTTGCCGCACAGTGGTCTAGTTAAGCTAATATCTGTTTCCAATGGAAGGTTATATATGTATATGTAACCCCTATTGTAGCCTGTTATACCTCCTTCCCCTTTTATGTTTATTCCCAGAGTAAATGTACTTTTGTTTTTCTGATTTCGTGACAGGCGATCTATGTCAGACTTTTGACTGGCACTTCACAAACAACTTGAGGGGAGACAAGTGAAAGAGGCCAGAGTTTAGAGCCATGGAGGCTCGCTTTGGGAATATCGTGTTTAGCTCCAAGTTTGACTCAGGGAACTTGGCACGTGTGGAGAAGGTGGAGAAGGGCAACTCCAGCCCTTCGTCTGATACAGCTTCCAGTGGGAGCGCCTCCTCTGGGGCAAACCTCGCCCCGGATTATGAGTTCAATGTGTGGACGCAGCCAGACTGTGCTGGCACGGAGCACGAGAATGGAAACAGGTAAACAAAGCTTAATCTTTTGTGCCATACAAACATTACATGCATTAGATGACTTAAAGTATCCCGTATTATGCTGTGTTTTTTCAGATCGTGGTTTTACTTCAGCGTGAAGGGGGCAGCACCTGGGAAGTTACTGAAGATCAATGTGATGAACATGAACAATCAGAGGAAGCTCTACAGCCAGGGCATGGCTCCTCTTGTACGCACTTTACCAGGCAAAAACCGGTGGGAAAGGATACGAGACAGACCATCATCTGAGGTAGATATACACTCTCTGAGCCTGTCGGGGAGAGAATGTGGGCATCAGGAGCTTATGAGGCAGAGTACTGCCTGTCAGGCTATTATTATCAGTCTAAAAATATGCCTCTTCTTCATTTCTTCTGATGCTTTCCAGATTGTAGATAACCAGTTCATCCTTTCATTCACTCATCGGCTGTTGGAGGTGAGAGGGGCTACCACCTACTTCTCCTTCTGCTACCCATTCTCTTACACTGAGTGCCAGGAGATGCTGCGGCAGTTGGATGAGAGCTACCCCAATGCTGCTCAGCTCAGCCTGAGCAGGTAACATACACAATAGACATGAGTACATACACACACAATGCACACAATGTCTTTGAATCTTTTCTTGTTAAAGTTACCTGAACTGGTTGTTTATTTACCTGCCACTTAAGCTTGTACAGTTTTCTAACATTTTTCCCCAAACTCTTTCCTTTACTGTTTCTACTGCTAGTACTCCAGGCACTGTGTATTATCATAGGGAGTTGCTGTGCTACTCTCTAGATGGCAATAGGGTGGACCTTCTCACTGTGACCAACTGCAGCGGGATGCAGGATGAGAGAGAAGCCCGTCTGCCTAAGCTGTTTCCTGACACCAACACTCCAAGACCGCACCGCTTCTCCAGCAAAAGGGTATCCATAAAAACACATCCACTATTCTCTATAGCCTTTAAAGGGTCACTTGACATGAAAATGTGTTTTTATAGTGTTGTGAGATTTTTTAAAATAATTTTCTAAGTGAAAAGTATGAGTGGTCAAAATCTGAAGTCTTACTACAGGCATTCCCCTAGCAACAAGACCACCTCTCAGCTATACAAGCCAGTCAGAAATTTTCCCTCTTTCTATGAAGAAAATAGTAAACCAGTAGATGTTCAAAAATTCCCACCCCTCAGTGCTCATTTGTTCCTGGGTGAGTGCAAAGGGGAGAGTCATAGCTTGCTGCCAATATTGTGGATGGTCAGCAGCGAAACATATTTTTCCAACTTAAAAATCACTGTCCGTCTAATTGGGTTATATTTGATGTGTTTTTGGAGTTAAGCTGCTGTCAGCTCTTTCTGACAAAGAACAGAAGCTCCTGTCATGGTCTCGTCAAAGCCACCAGACTCCGCTGTTAAAATAAAAGTAGTTTTAATTCACAGAACACACAATTACACACAATAGTTAATTTGTATGACTTTGATATTTCAACACATTAATTCTGAATCAGCCTAACATGTTAAACATCAGAGTCGCACAGCAGCCCCCATGTTCTCCAAGGTAAAATTATAAATATATCATATAGATTTTTTTCTGAATGGAGCTTGTCATTAAAGGCCGATAGCTTTAATGAGAGAAACATAATTTCTGTGGTAAAATAACAGAACTGGCTGTCTGTAAGCAAGTAAAGCAATAAAAATACTGAAAATACATCTAGCCGTCAAATCACCAAACTAACACTTTTATATTTTCTCATCACCTGAAGAACTGAAAGCCCAGTGAATTACTTTATATGACAATGTCACAACAGGAATAGGACATTCCTGTCGTGTGTGTTTTCTGTTCCTGTTGTCAGACAACAGAACGACTATAAACTACTAACTTTAACACGCCCCATTTACTCCAGGTAAAACTGGGTAGTGGTAGATTATAGGACCTTTAATGACAATATATAAGACTCTGAGGCTATTTTGAAATTAATAATGGCTAAAGTTCACTATTGCCATTTGTGTGTCTGCTTGTGTTTCCAGGTGTTTTTTCTCAGCAGTCGTGTGCACCCTGGGGAGACTCCCTCATCCTTTGTGTTTAACGGTTTCCTTAACTTCATTCTAAGAAGAGATGACCCACGTGCACACGTGCTGCGCAACATGTTTGTGTTCAAGCTCATTCCCATGCTGAACCCAGACGGGGTTGTCCGTGGTCACTACAGGTAAGAGTTTCATATTCATATACATCCACATCCTTACATGACACATGAGAGAGTTTTCTCTCAGTAATAATCATAAGAACAATGTGCAGCACAACTGTAGTCTCTTTGAAATGTGCTATAAATAGTGATTGTGACATCATGTATTGTCATGCTGCATTGATCTGCCATTATTGTCACAAAGCTAGTTAGTTTGATGTTGAGCCTATTAAAGGGCTACACAGCAGTTAACAGTTGCTAGTATAAGATAATTAACTATGTTTTTGAGTGTAGGAAGTCTTGCAACTGTAGATCCATATGCGGATCTACACCTGCACAGTACGTATGGATCTTACAGTTACTGAGAACAGGTAATCTTACAACTTCATATGGGTGTGGCATATAATATAACAGAATGTACTGATGGCACACAGTTTTCCCTTACGGTGCAAATGTGTCTGAATTTTGGAAATATTAATTACTTTTTGTATTACTATGTGCATATCTCCTCTCATACTGCTGCTTTGCCTTCTCAACAATCATTTCCAATCTAAGGTCTTTGCTAACATGGGCATACATTTTAAAAAGCAGCTCAGTTTATGCATGTGTGTAGCCGATGAATCTGCTTGCTATAGGAGAAAACATTCTGGAAAAATTAGCCCTTTAAGCCCAGCAGCTACGACCAACCCGGGGTGGGTTACAGTTTAATGCAGTTGCATTTACACTCAATTAATGTAGGGCTGTCCACCTACTATCTGCTGTAATGCTGAGGAGCTGTGTAGGTTTCAATTCTCCTTGCTTCTATGCAGACACAGGGAGAGGGAGAGTGAGAGAGTCACTGGGGAGTTTATTTCACACTTGTAGCAATAATGTAGGCTATACCAAAGAGAGTGCCCCAAATCATGGTTAACCTGGCTGACACAGGAGGACAGATAGCCAGTCCATTGAAGTGGTAAAACAGTATTAAGTGATATTCTGGCTTTTGCCTGGGTTGGCATTATTATTTTTATTTATGTTTTGAGATGTTTTATTGAAATTATTAAGTACATCTAACTTATTGCCTTTTGTTAAATAAAAAAGAAGAAGAAAGATCTCTTAAGAGGCTTTGGCCCTGGGATGGGACAGTTTGTAATACACTGTTGGGAAACCCTGTTGATTGCAGCTTGGTTAAGTTGAGGTTCATTATATTACTGGTCATGAAGAGGTCAGAAGAGCCAGCACAGATGACATGTGTTGATCTTTTTACCAGATGTGGGTTAAGCCTGTGTCCCTGTGTCTCAGATGTATTGGGGTATCAATAAACTGACACTACCTCCTCACTGTCTCTTCTTTTGATTATCGAATCTATGTGCCTCTGTACTATTTTACTTAATCTAAGCAATGACCTTTGAAACAGCTCATATATTAAATGGAGCATAGAAGGTCGTTGCCTTGTTACAGAGGTGAAGTGTACAAAAGCTTCTCTGTTGAGTTTATGCATCTAATAATAAAAGGCTCTTTGCTTTCTCCTTTTTTAAAAGGACCGATTCCAGGGGTGTGAACCTGAATAGACAATACTTGAACCCCAGCCCTGAGCTACACCCTTCCATCTATGCAGCCAAAACACTGTTGCTCTATCACCATATACACAACCGCCTGCACAAAACGCAGTCCAGCATTCACTCTAGCAGCCCCTCACAGACAGAGCCTGCCCCCCTCAACGTAAAACCTACAAATCAGCATGAAGCTCCTCCCCTCACTGCCCTCGAAGTCACCTTAAACCAACGGAATGCAGAGAAAGATGTAAATCCTGCGCAGCCAGAGGTCCCCATGATGATGGAGGAAAATGCCTGGGCCACCACAGAGGTGGGGAAAGGAGACAAGAATAGCTCATCAAGTTCCTCAGAGACTGTAGCTCCTGGTGCTGGAGATGTAGCAGTACCACAGGTGGAGGAACAGGAGTCAGTGCCTCCACAGGAGGGGGGTGTGGCATATTATGTGGACTTGCATGGGCACGCCTCTAAACGTGGATGCTTCATGTATGGAAATAGCCTTCCTGATGAGGGCCAGCAGGTGAAAATGATTACATTTTTATCAATTCCTTTGTGGTACTTTTGTAAAATCTTCAAATAAAATTCAGTTTGTGTTTCTAGCAACAACTTTCTTTCATTTTTGTAAGATTTACAGTTTAGCTCTTGACGTATTTGTTTATCCCAATACAGCAACAACCGCATCTAGGCTGGTAATACTTTTTGTCACATGCATCTAAATTGTCATGAATTTCTCTGCAGGTAGAGAACATGCTGTATCCAAGGCTGATCGCTGTGAATTCTGCCCACTTTGATTTCCTGGGCTGCAACTTCTCTGAGAAGAACATGTATGCACGAGACAAGAGAGATGGCCAGTCTAAAGAAGGCAGCGGTCGGGTTGCCATTCACAAGGCAATAGGGCTGCTTCACAGGTGAGACATCATCAGATTTATGATGTTCCCACATTTTTTATTCAGTGAGTACACAAAAACCTTTTTTTTTAAACTTCAACGTTTTTGGAGTCTTAAATCTTTTTTTCAGAAGTGTGATTTACAGTGTTTTTACTCACTTTTAAATTGCTCCTAATGTCCAAAAGAAGTTTATGTACTATATTTCTAACCCAGTTTACAATCCTGAATGTCAGTAACTATATTTTTGTCTGTAATTGGGTGCCCACCAGTTACACTCTGGAGTGCAACTATAACACAGGAAAAACCATGAATACAATCCCACCTGCCTGCCATGACAATGGACGAGCTACCCCTCCTCCGCCTCCGTCCTTCCCTCCAAAATACACTCCAGAAATATTTGAGCAGGTAGGAAGATGCAAATGCTTATAATTCTTTTACCTTATTCAGACATACAGTTTAATGTGTCAGAACCAGCATTGTGGTCGTTACTCATAAAATTATGCGTAACACTTATTCAGCTATTTACTCCCTGTAGAAAGTAATATAGTCTTTCCCACACATAGACTTTATTTGGGAGGGCTGCCCAGGTTTACTAACAACCCCTTCAAGTATAATTGTCAACTCATTTTTAGCATTTTCTTCTTGGGATCTGCTACGAGCTCACGTGCCACTCTAACAACAGCCTGCAGCATGTCTGAAACTGGATCATGTGCCGCTGTACCGAGCTCACTGAAGTTGTAGAGCAGAACAAGGACTACCGTCACCTACAGCAGTCCAAGACAGTGGACTTAGAGTTCATTTGCAATATGAGAGACTCACTGGAGAGCAGCTCATTATATTGCTCAGTTACTTGTCACAAAGTATTTGAAAAATAAAATATTGGCAGAGGAGAAATGTTAGTATTTGATAATTCGTTAGGAAAGCATGTGTATGCACAAACCCCCCTCCCGCCACAAATAGAGCTTAGATCTGTGGGAAACACTGCATTTGCCACATCACCTGTCACATTATACTATACTATACATTATACACATTATACTATTTAATATAACACCTAAATCTCACCTTGACTGTAGAAAGGGTACATGTAGAAATGTGAAATGGTACAAGCCTTTTTACGTATGTTTTTGTTATCTAATGAAAGTCAAGCTTGATCTGGGTTGTCCTGTGCTGAGCTTGAGCATCGCTCTTCTGCTACTGGCTTTGCGTTAGCATGGTACCTTTGCAAGGTGCTTGGAGAGATTGGGCGTCATGTTCATAGCATTGGATAGCTGTTTATGGCCTACAGTTTGGACTTTACTGTCACTTTCATGTTGTCAAATAAATTTGACATAATGTGCATATATCTAGTTAGAGAGATTTGATAACTTCTGTAAATAAAATGCACCTTTTGATGTGAGGTAGTTTGAAGTAAATTTGTTTTGTTTGTCATCAGGTGGGGCGTGCTGTGGCCATCTCTGCCCTGGATATGGCAGAGTGTAACCCTTGGCCACGACTGGTGTTGTCTGAGCACACCTGCCTGACAAATCTCAGAGCTTGGATCCTCAAGCACGTCCGTAACACCAAAGGCCTGAACACACACATCCATGCCAACCCTCCCCCAAGAATACACCACAATGGCAGCAAGGTGTCACCACCAAAGAGCTTTAACAAGTGAGTTCACACACATCTCTTAACTTAAACGCCCTTAGTTTCTCCACAGATAAAAGATGGGTCATGGGTTTCTGTTTTTTCTTAATTTTCCGAGTAGCTGTCTGTCTGGATCCACATCGGAGAACACCCTCAACCGCGTTCGCTGCAACAGCCAAAGTAGCAGCAGTCAGACACCTTCCCCGAAGATGCACAACTCCCCGAGCTTTACCTTTGGCTGCCCCCCACCTCGAACTCACACACAGCACAACAGCAATGGACGCGGAGGCAACAAAACACTCGGGCCAGTCAGGGGTAAGTTGATCTCCCAACTATGTGCCTATGCTGCCTGGCTGCCATTTTTTAAATGATCTCCTTGGGTGGTTCTCTGCTCCTCTCTTTTCCTCTCAATATCAAACATTTTGTCTTGTGGTCTCTCTCTCTCTTTCTCGCTGCCACCCTCTCTGTTGTTGTTACTGTTGGAGAAAGGCTCGCGGCTGGTTGATGTGTCATTGTCTGCTCGACAGTTGGCTTCTGGTTTGCTTTGATAGTGACGTAAAACTGGCCCCAGGTGTGGGATGAACTTCTGGTCCTGGATGCTAATAAACTGTAACATCTGCATTACCACTGCATGACCTATGCATGACCCCACCTCCTGCTGCTGTCTCCACATGGTTTTTGTCACTTCCAGTATTAGTCTTACTCTAAAAAAATCTCAACATGACATTCAACAAACCCAAAAGAAGGACGTTCTGGTACAAAACTCCTAAATTTTGCACACTACAGATTGATACAGTATTCTTATCTGGTTAAACATGATGTTTATCTCAGTTAGGGTTATTATAGTTTTTGTATTTTCTGTTTTTCCTCCAGTTTACTTTCAGTCAGTTTCCAGAGTAGGTTTTCTCATTTTAGTTTGGTTGTTTAGAAAGGTTTCATTTTTTTTTTAGTTTGTGTGTTAGTTTTTGTTATTGTGATATTGGTGCTTTTTGGCAGATTTAAGAAGTTCAGAACAGGTAAACGGATATCCCACTCTCAGTAACACATGTACAAGGGTTTCTGCCAGGGTATTACAAGCCTGTCCACTGGGAACTTTTAGTTGTAGTTTTTTAGACAAAAGTTTAAAAAAAACGTAATGAGTGCATTTTATTAGCCTACCGTTCCTATTAACCACATTAAAAAAATGCTAGGAGAAAGAACAGGTGAATGTTAATTTTTATCTTTATATCTTTATCCATCCACTTGTCCACTGATCAAGGTAAGCTAAACCCTTCATTGCTTAAATATTGGTTAAATATATTGTTTGGTGCTCTCTAACTGGTATATATACATTTTACTTTCTCTTCATGCTGGAAGTGTGAAATCTCCCTTTATATCCCCTTTTCTCTCTCTTCTCCCATGTGCATACGCAGCTTCACTATTCTGACGGTGCCACCGCACAATTAGCAGTTAGGAAAATAAAGTCCTCCCATGACTCCCCCATCGCAGCTGCTTGGTCTAGCATCCTTTCCGGCGGAAACCCTGTGTACCAAACCCTCTTCATGCTGTGTTTGTGTTGACAAATTTGACCAGGTTGATAAAGACTAAACCCATTTCCTATATATTTTTATTTTTAAGTACACAGTATCCTTTTACTTTTTACTTTTTTCCCTAAATCCTAGTTTTTAAATTTTTTAATTTCGGTTGACTTAAATGGTTTTTGCATTTAGTTTGAGCTCTATATAATATACCTAGTCTCAGTGCGTGTCTCTAGAAATGAAGGGTAGTTTCCGGCACTTTGTTTGTCCCCATGATCCCTGCATGCCTCTGAGCGGGTGTGTGTATATCTCCCTCTCTGTAGACACTAAGCCCCAGGAGAAGAGACGCCCCCCCCATCACCACCGCTCCATCCTACGGTCTCCCAGCAACAGCCACACACCCGCCCGCCCCCCACTGTCACCCCCTTCCTCCTCTTCCTCCTCATCTTCCTCAGTGTGTGCAGCAGGCTCCTGTCCCCTCCCAGCCTCCGTCAGCATGACAGGTCTGTACTCCCTCCAGCCCCCCAGCCTCTCCACCTTGCTCCCATCCCTGCAGGCTCTGCCCCGCCCCGGGCTGCTCTCCAAACTGAGCCCCCTGCTCCTTCAGAGCTTACCACCGGCCGCCAGCAGTCCAACTGGGCCCAACGCGGACTGAGTCCGTGAGACACTGGGCACGTGTGTTTGTGTGAGGTGACTGAGCAAGACTTTCTTTTCAGAAACCTGCCTGGTGCTCCATGTAGGTCAAAACGTGTGCGTTTGTGCGCGTATGCATGTGTGCGTGTGTGTACAAAACATCACTGGTGCTAGCTCTTCTAACTTTTGCTCAAATATTTATTTTTTTTCCTTCCTGCACTGCACATACCTGAGTAATTACACGTGTCTACAGTTAAATAATGCACTTGAGAGTGACAGTGTTTCTCAGATCTAAACTATGATTGGATTGCTGGTGGTCACACTGTCCTCTGGCACAGTTCTGGTGAATCTTCCTTAATAAACAAAGCAGACTGGTTAGGGAGTGAATGTATAAGTCTAGTAAAAAGGGACAGTTGCTTGTCTATCTAACATCTGCTGTCCTGTAGGACTTTCAGAGCATACAGTAGATATTATCTGTAGACATAACAATATTATAATATGGATTACATCCAGAGCAAGATTTTTGTGTATACAAGTAATAAGCTAAAAAGATTTACCACATTACTGTGCTCATCATTTGAAAGCAGCCAGGAGTTTTTCTTCTTTTCACACAATTACTGTTGTTCATGATCAGCTGTAGTACAAATGAGACCTTTAAGTTTTGAATTATGTATTGGTTTTATTTGGCTTTTTTGGAGGGAAATATTTTTATAGACTGAACATAGTGTGACTTTGGTGTCTGTAAAACCATGCAAAGCACCTTCTGATCTGTTGTTTATTTCTGTTGTCTTTGGGTTTCACTCTGATGTTTATTTGTAAAACGTTCACAGGCTGCTCACACCATCCCATCATTTGGAGGTGGTTTATAGTAGAACTAAACATTCAAAATAGCTGTCATTGATTTTTCAGTGATTGAAAAAAATTTAAAAGTTCTGTTTTGTTTTGTTTTATTTTATTTTTGTGTGCAAGTCAGCGATTCATTATCTAATTGCTATAAAAACTGTATCATTCCAATGTCAGACCAACATTGGTCATGACATTATGATCACAGAATACCCTACTGCCAGAAACAGTGTACTGTGTAGCTTAAATCCTTAAGGGGCATTCACACAGGAAGCAGTTCACTTGTCACTTGATCATTTTGCGGCTCATTCCTAGGTAATCCTTCAGCGTATTTAGCACACTGCGATACATAGCTGCAATTGCTCACATCAAAATTAAAAAAGGTTTAATTCGGGACCCACCAACTTTGCGTCATCAGTGGTTATTTCGGCCATAGTTGCTGAATGTCGTTGACTGTCTTATCTGGTCACCATGTCGTTCCTAGTTACTTCCTGTGTGGACGCCCCTTTATGGGTGTTGGAAACTTGTAGCTGCTTTGGGATAACTAGGGTTGGTTTGTGGGGCTGTTTGTCAACAAGCAATACAATATAAAAAGAATTTGTTTGGCTCACCGCCCCAACAGTTTGACTGGCAGGTGTTTATAATTTTCTAATAGGATAGGATTCTAATATTAGTTTTGGTGTAAATATGGTGTAGAGGTTTTTTTTTTTTTTTTTCTATTACATGTTTTCTTAAACAGATGAAGAAAATATTGATCAATATTTATTCAAGCAGATAATCCTGTTCCTTGTGTAAATTAAACTTGGCAGGTATGTAGTAGGCTGTCGATGGTTAGAGTTAATGTATCTTGTGGTAAGCAGTCATGAGAAGTTACCATGTTCTCTCAGATTTTATGTAAACCTCACTGATCAATCGTGGTAATTTGCCTGTTATTCATTTTTGCGTGCTGTTATTCAAGTACTTGATGATGGTCTGTATTTTAGGACCAGCCATTTTAGTTGCACTTAAGATGCAGAGGTAGATTATCTGTGACCTGACAAGGGGTTTTAGGAGGAGCAAATCAACCAGATCATTAAGGGATCATAATAGCTTTCAGAATATCTGGCCTTTGCTCACTGTAGCTACTGTCTGATCCAGTGCTGTTACACATTGTAGTTATGCTGTGCCTTGCTTTAGGTTTTGAAGGCTCTGCTCATATTGTGATTTTATAGGGTATGCATCTTTCTTCCTCACCTGTCTTTGACATTCAGTGCAACTTGCCTAAGGTGCATTGGTCTCAGAACATAAATATCTTGCAAATTCAAACATTGTTGAGCAAAAAAAAATAAATAAATTATATCTTGCAGAAACAGCCTTTCATACTCATGCTGGGCTCAGACTATATGATACTTTAGTCTGTTACAATGGTCACTGTGTCAGAATAGGTCATTAATAGTTATGAAATCTTGCCTCATGTTTTCTTTCACAAGGAGTGTGAGGTCATTGGGAAGACGGTGCAGGTGATTTCCAGGAAAAGGACTTAAACAGATAACAGCAACCTAAGCAGTATGTGTGATATTGGCTGTTTTACTACTTTTCAGTTCTTCCTAATTATACCCGAAGCATCATTTCCCTTTTATTTTGACATGTTTGCAGTCGTACACCTACCTCATTTCAGATGCAGCGTTGTTTTTTTGTCCATTATGTTCCTGACTCCAAATGATGCCCTACGTCATTCAGATCTGGCCATATTCAGGCTGATATCATATAGTCTGAACACAGTATTAGCTGCAGATGTTTCCAAACTATGACCAAAGGTGAAATTTCAGCTCTTTGAGACCAATCTAGTAAGTTAGAGGGAGATCAGAAAACCTGGAAATCTGACGTGAGATTACTGTGCTAAAGATTTTGATGTAGCCTGGAAAGGATGTATTACAGTCTCTAACTTTAGATCAATGTCCTGCTAAATGGGGGAAGAGTGTGCTGTAGTTCTTTTTTTTTTCCTCCTGCTTTCTCACTGTGAACTATGATGTCCTGTGTTCAAGTTGTTTCGACCCTAAAGCTTATACATCTTCATCCAAAATGACAAACGCAGCTTTAGGTGGAAACACTGTATGCATAGTCACATTCTCAGTAGGTCTTTCTGCTTTATACTCCTTATGAGAATTGTGCCGTTTCCTTCAATGTGGTGCTAACCTTCTATACCAGACTACAGTTATGTGTTTGTCCCCGTAATGTCTCTACAAATGTCACCTTTCTTGAATGTGCTTCTGTCTTTTAGCGCCTTTCTGTTTAACCTCTGGAATAAAAACTATCCCTTTGTGAAGCAAGTACTGTGTGTGTGGGTCCTTTGCTCTCTTTTGACTCTGTTTGTGATCTTTATTTTTCAGTTTTCATGTCGAGGAACAGATCAAAGCTGCTTGAAAACCAAACCTCTCACCACTTAGACTTGGTTAACAATTGATGTAGACTATGAGACACTTCAGGACATTGAATTATCTCAACATATTTAGTTTTGTCCACATTATAATGGTATTTTAAATGTAAATAAGCAAAGAGTATTTGGCTTAAATCTCTAGTTTTATAAATCAGATTCCTAATGTTTCATCTTCCACTCTTTGTTTCTCCTTTCTTCTCTCTATTCCATGTATTTATGTCTCTTCATCTGGTTGACAGGCCTTAGCTGCCCGGACTTTGAGGCTGGTGGACCCAGTTCTGCAGTCTGGTCCAGAATGCCTCTACCCATACGTCCTGGGCACATAGCAAGAGGGTGCCAAACTCTTACAATCACTCATCACCCCACAGAGGCTTGTAGAGAGGTTAGCGTACCTTGCTGGCTCACTCACTGAGCAAATTTAGACTTTTTTCAGAAGATATTCCATATCAATATACACTTAGTTTATGATGTCTTGTTGTAATGTCTCCATGTGTCACAGACTGCTAAAGACCAGGGGCCTGAACACATCCTTTCCTCCATCAAATTTAGCAAGTAAGCTCAATCTTTATTCTGTGCATTGTAGTAATTTTAACCCAAAACAGCCAACAAAGACTGGCATCTGAAAAAAAATTGAATGAAATCCACACTGGACCCCCCTTCTTTATACTGATATCTTTTTTTCAGAATCAGAATCAGAATACTTTATTAATCCCAGGGGAAATTATGTGGTTACAGTTGCTCCATTTTTCATGAGTAGTGAAAATGTTAACTTCTCTGTTGCCCGCCCAGGTGTGAGCTGCAGCCACATGTGAGCCGCATTCCCATCCGAAGGATGGGGTCAACTGGCACACCTCCCAAACACAGCAATAAAGCATCTCTGTCTAGCAATAACCCACCTGGAGGTAAAGAGGTGTCTGCTACCATGAAAGTGTGGAAGCTGCTCAGACCTGGCCTCCACAGACACCTGTCACTGTCAGGCATGTACTCCCCCATGTTGCTCTGGTATT
>VVAS01116295.1:0-11625 GCA_015103295.1 Ptychochromis oligacanthus
AAGCATAGTTTTTTTTTTTATGTTTTTCAAATAAGTTTAAGCTTTATGGATTTTTTTTTTTTAAAACAATGACAAAAAAAATGCATACATCTGTCATATTGTTGTATCATGTATATACCTATACTGGGAAAAAAATATTAATGTTGTCATTTTGTTCTGAACCATTTCACTGAGTCCATGTGTTCACATCAGCAACTAATTTGATTCCTGATTCCTTTTTACATTCAGAAACGTTGGTTTGGTGGCAGAAAGAAGCTGTGCTGTGGGAATTCTGATCATTTAGTGAGCATCACAATTAATTTTAGCCAGTATGATGTATGGCTACTGGAGCCATCACAGGCAGTCACTTCAGTGTGTCCTTGTCTCAGACGAGTGTACTGACATCAGAAAATATACTTTACTGACAAAATGGTCAGAAATGGGTCTAAATAATTTATTCTTTTATTTTACTTATTAAGGATCTAACCTGTAGATCTTTAGATGCCAACAGCACCCCAGGGTCTCCTGGGAGGTTAATCTATGTGTGTGGGTGTTTTTAAACTTCCAGAGAACAGTTCATGGATGTGTGTCTGTGTGCTGAGGGTTGTGTCCTCATTTTCACCGACTGAGCATGTCCGATATCCTCCTGTGTTATCGTCATTATAATTCACTTTATTTGGTTAAGTTATATCAAGAAGAAGTTTCAAACCTTAAAAATCATTAAAAAAATATGTATTTTGAACACCTGAATTTTCAAGCATCTAAATGCTCTATGACTCAGAGTGATGTAAATGGAAATTGGTGTAAATTTGGCACTAAAGTTTCTCTTACAAAATAATATTCTGCTACACCTCCACCTGTATGTGAACTTCATGTGGTGTGGCACTTGTTTGCATCAATAAACTTCTAAAATATAAAGTTACTGTGGCAATGTTGATTAGTGATTTGATATGTTGTCTACAGGTTTCCACACCCAAACGTGGTTTAACACTGAATTAACTGTCATCTTATTTTGATCACAGTTTCCACAGGAGCAGGGAAGGTAACAGCTGCTGGAGTAACTGCTGCTGTTCTCCTGCCTGTCATATTCCTCTCTGTCTTCCTGTGTATTCGGTGAGCAGTTCTATTACATTATACTTCTCTAAACAGTTCAGTCGGAACAGTCCCACTATATGTTGTTTTACAGAAAACAAAAGGTTTACTATTAGTAAGTAATGCAAGTAAAGTTTATTTATATAGACATAAAGTCACAAGATAAGTAAAAACTAAGAATAATTACAATAAAATATAACAGAAAATTAAAACACAATTATCAGCAATACAAAACCATTTTAAAACAAAATAGAAAAATGGATAAAAACATAAATAATGAAATGTGAATGGGAACAGAAGCCCTGGTTAAACAGAAAAGTTTTCAACTGCTTTTTGTCCACAGAATCAGTTAAAGGTAGCTGGAGTGGTAGACTGTTCCAAAGCACTGGTGTCACAGACTGAAAGGATCTGCCCTTATATATATATATGTGTCTATTTTTTAGTATTTAATCTGTGTACATAGGAAAAAATGTTTAGTAAGATAGTTTAGTTTGCCCTCTTTGCACTGAATGGACTTCCATATAATATCAATAAAGATTCTGATTCTGATTCTGAAATGAAAGACACAGAAACCCAAGATCGAGTTTATATGTGAATTAAAGCCCAGAGAAGAATCAAATATTACACCAAGATTATGAACACTGGACTTATCAGATGTGCAAAAGGAAACAATTATTTGTCCTGAGAGGAAACCTGAGTTTGCTAATGTTTGCCTGGCTCGCAATACTGTAGCACGGAGAATTGAAGACATATTATTAGAAATTAAGAGACAACTGGTGAACACGGGAGGTGATTTTGATTCTTTTTCATTAGCCTGCGAAGAAAGCACAGATGCATCTGACACTGCTCAGATACTGATTTTTCTGGGAGGAGTTGAATGACATGAACATAACAGAAGAGCTGCTTGATCTCCAAAGCCTTAAAGGCCAAACAAGAGGAGCGGATTTGTTTGCTTCTGTTTGTTCAGCTGTAAATGATATGAAACTACCATGGAGTAAAGTTAGTGGGATTATTACTGATGGAGCACCTGCCATGGCTGGTGAACGAAGTGGATTATCCACACTGATCTGTAACAAAGTCAGTGAAGAAGGAGGCAACGCTATTAAACTAAACTGTATAATTCATCAGCAGGTTCTCTGTTCGAAACATCTCAAATTTGATCATGTTATGAAACCTGTGGTAAAGACAGTTAATTTCATTCGTTCCAAAGCCCTGTACAACCACCAGTTTCAGAAGTTCCTGCTCGACATCCAAACTGAATATGGAGATGTAATATATCAAAATGATGTGAGGTGGCTCAGTCGGGGGTCCGCACTGCAGCGATTTTTCTCTCTGACGAAGGAAATTGACAGGACAGTTTTTGGCTAAAAAGGGACAACCTATGCAAGAATTGTCAGATAGTGTATGGCTGGCAGATTTGGCTTTTTTGGTTGACATAACACAGCATCTGAATGTGCTCAACTTTAACCTTCAAGGGAAGGACGCAGTGGTGGGCCAGCTCCCAGCACCGCACATTTTCCAGCACTGTGTGAGGTAATGGACAGTTTTCCACAGGACATTACTGGTGCACAAGCGAAGACGTATGCAAAAGTCATCACTTACCTTATTTTGGAGTTTAATGAACATTTTCAGGAGTTTGCAGCTATCGAAAAGGACATGTTGCTTTTCTCTTCTACCTTCTCCCTGATGATGCTCGGTATCAGCTGCAGCTGGAGCTCATTGAGTTGCAGTGTGATGATGAGTGTGGCAGCCAGCACAAGCAACTCTCTCTTGTGAACTTTTACCGGCAGCTGGATAAAGGCAGGTTCCCAAGGATGCGAACATTTGCAAAGAAAATGCTGAGTTTGTTTGGCTCTACTTATATGTGTGAGCAGACATTCTCTGTTATGAACTTAAACAAAAACAGCTTGAGGTCAAGTCTAAGTGACTTCCACCTATGTGACATTTTACGCATCTCAACCACTGCTGTCAAACCAGACCTGACCTGTGTACTAAAATCCAGATCTCAGTTTCACTCTTCTCATTAGTGTCAGTAAGTTACCTGTTTCTTGGTCATCTGAAAATCAAAAATTCTAGCTTTTGAGTATTTTGAATTTGTGTTAAAAAAAATATCTGCAGTGTAAGCTTTTTTAAAAGATAACGTTTATTATTTGTATTGAACATTTGAATAAGATTTGCCTGTAACTGCTGGTGTTGTGAACCTGTAGATATGATGTAAAAAAATGTTTTCTGAATGATCTTATGTAAAAGAGCAAGTTTCATGTGTTTCGAACTTAACTGTTAACAGATAATATTTTTGTTACCAATAATAAGTCACGTTTAAAATTAACCTGAGATAATGATATTCAGCAGCTTCACTGAAGTTTCAGGTATTCCAGACAGCTTGACCTTTATTTTACTCTCCATATGTGAATGAAAAGTAGATTTATTTTGTTAAGGCTTGAACACACCTGATGGCCTTAATGACAATTGTTGTTATTGAAATTAAAATGTTAAAAAAACATAACTTTTATGTGTCCAAAAAATGTTTGGTGGGATTTTTGGCCCCTGGGTGATTTTCCATTCATAAGTCTGGCACTCTTGGAAAAAAAATTGGACATCCCTGGTTTAAGCCAATTAATGAATAATTTTCAGGTCAGAAAACATTTAGTTTTTTTTTTTTACTGTTTTTCAGAATCTTTTGAGTAAGAAATAAATTCATTTTTGACAGCATCTGAAGAGGAATCATTGATTTAAAAAAAAAGAAACTCAGTGAGTGTCGGGAAAAAAGATGAGCTTATAGGTTCCTACTACAAACAGCTTTATTAATGATGTATATTTACATGTCTTGACATTTTTTAAAAGGTGGCCAACTCAATTAATTAGCACAAAATATTTAAATGCAAATCAATTGTACTCGCATAACTTGTTGATATGAAGCTTTACCTTCATTTTGATAGACATGCCTGCTTTGTAACAGTTTCACCACTAGATGGCAGTGTAGTCTTTTAGCACAGAAAGCCTGTTTTTTAGGTTAACAGTGTGAGGCATTTCAGTTGCAGCAAAACATTGTTGCTCCATTGAATTTTCTTTTCTTTTTTTTCTTTTTTTTAATATTTACAAAAAAAAATTGATCTAAAACATCTTCCAAAAAGTAGATAAACTAAATGTAATAAAAATATTATTTATTTCTCAAGGAAAATGATCCAGTATCACGCTGTGAGTGGCAGAAGTATGTCAAGCTCTAGGATTAGCAATTATATACAGGTTACATTAAAATCAAGGAATTTCATCTTATGACAATCTCATTAGATTGTCGTGGAGAAGGTGTACTGCACATCCTCTGATCTCAACAACAGGGAGTGAATTATGCCAAGAACAATTATGATTTCTTAGGACTTGATACCTATCAGGATGGAAAATCACAGCCAGATTGTTTACAAATAGAGAAAATTCAAGATACCATTTTATCCTCAACAGGAGTGGTTAATCAACAGTCATCACTCCAAGAGCAAGGTAAGAGCAAGGTGTGTAATAGTCAGGGAGGTTAAAACCCAGGTTAACTTCTGAACAGTTCAAGGTCTCTCTTGCACTGGCTAATGAAGCCACCATCACGGGAACACTGAACAGCAGTGATGTGCTTGTGAGGGCTGCAAGGAGAAAGCAGCTTCTCTTCAAAAAGAACACGGCTGCCCATCTGCTGGACAAGCCAGACGGCTGTTTGAACAATGTTTTGAGGACATAAAGGACCAAAAATATTTTGGAGTTTAAGAAGTGTTCTATTTGGAAAAAACTATAACATTTCATTCCAACATAAAAATCTATTCCATCTATTTGACATGGTGGTGGTAGTGTCATAGTTTGGGTCTGTTTTGCTGTATTGGAACCAGAATGGCTTATTATCATTGATGGAGCAATTAATTTTTGAAATATACCAGCAATTTCTAAAAACTGTCAGGACATCTGTCCTTGAACTAAATCTCAAGAGAAAGTGTGTCATACAGCAAGACAACAACCACAAGTATGCAACTGGTTTTAATGCCTGCTACCATACTGCATATCGGTGTGGTATGCAGGATGCTCTGCTGCAGATAAGAAGGCATTCCAGAGAGTGGGGAAGGTTGCAGAGAAAATCACTGGCTGCCCACTGCTCTCTCTGGAGGACATTGCCACTTCACGCTACCTTAGCAGCTACTAACATCATAAAGGACTCCACTCCCCCCAGCTATCATCTCTTTGAACTGTTGCCCTCTGGCAAGCGTTACAGGTTGGCATACACTTCCAGATTCAGGGACATTTTCATCCCCCATGCACCCATTAAATCGGGAAAAACACTAAAGGTATGCCACCCCCCTTGCTGCCATGCACCCACACTGTATTGACGTACATATAGATTTTTTTTATATTTTTATACAGGATTTTATAACTTTGTTTATTCTAGATTTTATTGTATGTCTTAGCCAACATCCTATGTTTCAGTCAACATCCTGTGTTTTATGTTGCACCACAGGGTAGCATTCTAATTTCGTTGTATGTATTTACAATGACAATAAAGTCAATTCAGATCAATTCAAATCTAAAGTCAATGCTTTGGAATGGCCAAGTCAAAGCCCTGATCTGAATCCAACAGAAGAAATTGTGGCGGGATCTGTTTGCACAGTCCATGTTAAATCTAAAAGCTTCCAAAGCTAAAAACTTCCGAAGCACACAAAATATTTCCTGCAACTGTACAGTTGGAGGTTGAAACACTATGGGGTGGAAAAACTCACACAAAAGAAAAAGCTGTCATATTCACAAGCTCTACATATGTGATCATGTTTGCTGCACTTGTCAGATGTCAGCTGACTGTTGTGTCCTGTATATCCAACATATTTTATCTAACCTTCCTGTTTTAAAAGGTACATTTGATTAATCACATATTGTATACACCAGTTTTCCTGAGGCATTTTCTACTGAGGGTTAAGTAGTAGCTTAACATATTTGTTGAAGTTGTTGAGTGTGTGTGTGTGTGTTTGTTTGTTTTTGTTTTTTGTTTGTTTGTTTTTTGTTAAGAACATCTCTTCATAACAATCCTGTTCTAAAACAAGGCCATATTCAGATGCTGAACAATCAATCAACACAGCCTGAGAGCATTTACAATGATCCAGTGACGTACACCACCTATCTTATCACTAGTGGCACTGATCTGCTTGTCAAGCCAGAAGAAAAGGTCTAGTAACAACCTGTTATCAAGACCAGATCTCTGTTTTTGTGGTGTATAAGGCAAGATGTGTCTTGTTCAAAGAAACTTGTTTCTGTGAAACAATGTACCCCTCCCCTTAGTGGTCTGTGTCGTAGAGTTTGAATGGGGCAGACATCAGCCTAGGCTCCAAAGCACAGCATGGGATCAAGTACTTAACAATACCTTTTGGCCATTTTGACTGATAAGAGAGTCTCAATAATGCTCCTTGCTGCCCACACAAGTGCTAATCAGGTATAAAACAAGCTGAAACAGGAACATTTGTGATCGGATTTGCATTTTAAAAGCCTCACAGTGCTTTTACATCAGTTTGAGTAGCATGTGTCTCATTGACTACAACTTTAAAATAACTGCATTAAGGAAAGAGTAATTGTTATGGACTTAGATCTCTTTAGCACATTATTTTAGGCAAGTAAATTACCCACTGAACCAGTCAAAAACAATAGCAGAGTCATAGTCGTGTAGTATCAAGAATGTCACCTCATTTCTTGATGCAGTTTTTGCAACTGCTGTTTCTAAGTAACCAGGGAACAGATATGCTTTTTGTGTGCTGTACGTGCATGTGAGTGAGTATGTACTATTGTCACTGGACTCTGACCCTCCACGTTGGATGCTGGCACTGTGAGTAGGGGCAGGATAAGAGGGATAAGGCCATGCATTATATATTTACAACAAGAGGATGGTGCACAGTTTTAGGGGTTTTTTTTATGACAGAGGAAATTTCATGTTGCATGTATAAGCAGAATGAAAACAAATAATTTTTCAATAAAAGCAAAACATGTCAAATTTGATGACAATATAAATAATAAATCTTATAAATCTAAGGGGTTAGCTTTTTACACTTTCACATCACATTGGTCAGCCATGTTTTCTTCAGTTTTGCTGCTGACACATGTAATGTGCAATTTTAATGGCAAGCATTGACAAGTACTTGAATAAGAGCAATAGTCTGCCTCTGGGAAAACCAGACAGAAGCCAAGACATGTTAAGACTTGGGAGTCAAAATATTTTTTGCCTCCTGGGAAAAAAAGGGAAAAAAAAAACACATAACATACACACATATGACAGACACGCACACACAAAAACCCCCCGAAAAACTGTGGCTTAAGACCCCATGTGGTCCGTCCATGTGTTTGTGCATCACTCAAATACATGGCAGGACGCACTGCTGTGTGCTTTCAGAATGGCTGTTTAATATACCTTTCTAAATGGATAGATGGATGAGATTTCTTTTAGAGTTTCATTTCTTTAAAAAAGAGAAGTCCATTAAAAAAATGGCTAAGGAAACAGCTTCCAGATTTATATATTTATTTCAGATAACTTACAGAAATTACAAAAAGGTCACAATTTCAAACTTCACAACACAATAAAAACTAAATATTTACATTTTTAATAAGTGCAGGGGTTTGCTTTGAATTCTTTGCACTTATCAATAAATAATATGGTGTGGTTTTGCAAAGACTTTAATTTTGTTTAGAGTACAAGTCAGATATTCAATTATTACATTTCATGCTTTATACAGGGGTAGACAAGCAAGTCCGGGATCTAAGCAAATGATGCAGCAGTTGGAGTTTGACTTAGTTCGTGTTGACAAAGGACTGGTAGAAGGACATGAGCTGGGCCTGGAGGTCTTGGGCATAAGGGTCCAGCTTTTCCTTAAGGTCTTCCGCATAGGGGGCCACCATTTGTTTCACCAGGTGGGCTCTATGACTCAGCTCCACCTGGACTTTCTCTGTCATTGGGGCAACACGTTTTTGGAAGTCCTGAAGGTGCTGGTCCACTTTCTGCTTCAGGTCATCCGTGTAGGGCCCCAGCTGAGACTGCAGATCCTTCACACTCTGCTCCAGGCTGGTCTTTAGCTCCTCGCTCTTTTGCATCAGGGTGGTCCTCAGGGCCTCAGAGTCCAGGGAGTCCGCATATGTGGCCACCTCCTGTTTGAGCTGCTCCACCCTCTGCCGGACCTGGGCCTGCATGTTCTCAGTGTAGGGCTCAAGCCTTTCCCTGACTGTGTTTAGCTCCTGTGTGACACGCTCTCTCAACACATCAGCTTCTGTGGTGACTTTGGTGATCAGGTCCTGGGCTGCAGGTGGAAGCTGTTCCTGGAGGGTGACTGCATACTTGCTGGCTATGTCAGCACTTTCTCTCAGCCGGGCACTAGAGGACAGACAAATTGATTGCCAGATCATCAGCGGTTTGCCTGACCCCATAACAGTCATGAGACTTATGTCTCGCATAGGGTCAGTCACTTTAGTACAGTGGGTCAAAGAACTTACTTGACTTCTTGTCCAATCGGCGATTTCCTTATCATTTGGAGTGTATCGTCAGCTGTCTGTGTGGCCTTGGCAATATAATCCCAGAAAACATCAGTCAGCACTTCCAGCTGTGGCTTGGGTGCATCAGCATAGAAGAGGTTGGCATGGCAGCCTGTTGAATGGAGATGTGTATGTTGTGAGAATAGTGCAGGTTGTCAGTTAATTATGGCTTGCCATTGTCATTAACTTTCAGCTATAATCAAAACACTTACAACTTACCAGAGAGCACTGCAACAGCTAGTACCATAAACACCTTCATGACTGCAACTAGCTGAAAGACATCACAGTCAGGTTAAGTTTTAAACAGTATTAATAAGATTGAAACATTTAGATTTCCCTCTTAAAGTTTTTTACATAGTGAGATTCTCACCTGCTTTAGGCTTGCGTGTCTCTTGAGGTTTAGTGTATTTGTAAGTATGTCGGAGTGTTGCTTCCGTGTATATATACTGATGTCAGATAACAGTTACAGTCAAGAGCGCAAAGTCCAGGAGTCCTTGCCATGTTGTCACAACAGCTATTTTTTCTGTTTTTCTACAGTTTATTCTGGTTACTAATGTGATAGTCCTGCTGGCTTTTAGGAATCTCTTAATATGAATACATTTCTCACTTCACAAAGAATCTTGTATTAGCTCTTCTCTCAGCCCTCTCTATAAAGTCTCTAGGGTATAGTGGGCTAATTAACTGTCCACATAGTTCAGCACTACCAGCCTCTAGATAACTTCAGATAACTTTGGTATTATAAGATTAGTGGACTTTGTATTAGGGTCACTGTGAATTAAAAAGCCGGAGACACTTAAATGCTTTCTTAAATTGAAAGCTGTGATTAGAAAAAGGCCTCAAAATAATCACATATAATATCATTTTCCTTGTAACATTCAAAATGTGCAATTTGAGTCACTTCTACTGAACACTTCACATTTGATGGATATAGATTTTGGGCCTTATTGGGTTATTAAGAGAACCTGCAAGAAGAAAGAGTTATCAAAAGTTATTTTCAATAGAGCTCACCCAGTATATCAGGGGGGCTGATATATCGGTCAATATATTGGTAAATCACCAAAGAGAAACATGCTCAATTTCAAAAAGAGCTAGAAATTTCTAACTGGATACCCTGAATGAATACAGTTTGGTATCGGATAATAATCTATGTTCAGTGCCAAAAGTATACCAAATGTTACTCTCCCTTGATCAAATTTTTAATTTCTGTAATTGTATTCATACTTAACAAAGTTTAGAAAAGTAAAGTGACACCTGTGGGCCTAACCATTCTGCCACAAGCAGTTTCAGTTAATGCTGATATTGTTAATAGTTTTTGCTGAACCATATATTGCTCCTTTCAGTTGATCTAAATAGACCTGGAAGTCTTGGTGAAAAGAATTACTGAAGTGTCAACAAATCTCTCCAAAATAACATGTAGCTAATACGCAATTTAGCTACCTGTTATTCACTCACTGGGTACTTAGTTATACCCATTTTTGGCCTTCAGAACTGCCTTAATTATTCATGCCATAGATTCAAAAAGGCGCTGGAAACATTCCTCACAGATTTTGGTCCATGTTAACACGATAGCAATTCAATTCAATTTCAATTCAATTTTATTTATATAGCGCCAAATCACAACAACAGTCGCCTCATGGCACTTTATATGTTAGGGTAAAGACCCTAAAACATCACACAGTTGCTGCAGATTTGTCAGCTGCACAGCTCTATTGGTCTATTGCTCTATTGAAGATATGGTGACTGCCCATTTGAGTTCAGTGAACTCATTGTCATGTTTAAGAAACCCGTTTGAGATGATTTGAGCTTTGTGACATGGTGCGTTATCCTGCTGGAAGCAGCCATCAGAAGATGGGCACACTGTCGTAATAAAGGGATGGACATGGTCAGCAACAATATTCAGGTAGGCTGTGGTGTTTAAATGATGCTCAAAGTGTGCCAAGAAAATATCCTCCACACCATTAGACCACCAGCAGCCTGAACTGTTGATACAGTGCAGGATGGATCCATGCTTTCATGTTGTTTATCTCAATTCTGACCCTACTATCCGAATGTTGCAGCAGACTCATCAGACCAGGCAGTGTTTTTACCAATCTTCTATCCAATTTTGCTGAGCCCGTGGGATTTGTAGCATCAGTTTCCTGTTCTTAGCTGACAGGAGAGGAGTAGCATGCAGTGTGGTTTTCTGCTTCTGTAACCCATCTGCTTCAAGATTTAATCTGCTGTGCGTTCAGAGATGGTCTTCTGTGTACCTTAGTTGTAACGAGTGCTTAAAATCCCAGTGGGTCAGCAGTTACTGAAGTACAGTAACAACAATGTCACATTCAGAGTCACTTAAATCACCTTTCTTCTCCATTCTGATGCTGGTTTAAAGTCCAGCAGTTTGTCTTCACCATGTCTACATGCCTAAATGCATTGAGTTGCTCCCATGTGATTGACTGGTTAGATATTTGCATTAACAAGCAGTTGAACAGGTGTTTATGATGATATCTTTTTTTCTCATTTGTAATCACTACTATCTGAACCTTTTTAAATACTATTGCCTCAGTTCTTCAGCTGTTTGGAAGATGCATGTTAAAGGCCATTTATGCACCCAAATATACAGTGCTGTAAAAAAGTATTTGCCTGCTTCCAGATTTCTTAGTTTTTTGCATATTTGTCACACTTACATGTTTCGGATCATCAAAAAAAAAAAAATGTTAATATTAGACAAAGATTACCTGAGTAAATACAAAATGCAGTTTTTAAATGCTGATTTCATTTATTAAGGAAAAAAAGCTATACAAAATCAAATTATGAATTAACTGTGATTAACCACATTTCAATTTCACTAGCCACACCCAAGCCTGATTACTGTCAGACCTGTTGAATCAAGAAATCACTTAAATAGAACCTGTCTGACAAAGTGAAGTAGGCTAAAAGATCTCAAAAAGCAACACTTCATGCCACGATCTAAAGAAACTCAAGAACAGATGAGAAACAAAGTCACTGACATCTATCAGTCTGGGAAGGGTAACAAAGCCATTT
>VVAS01116299.1:0-10727 GCA_015103295.1 Ptychochromis oligacanthus
AAATTCATTTGGTCCTCACCAGGCTCTAGAATTGTTGAAATATAACCTCAGATGAACAACAACACATGACATATATTACACACTGCCAAAACTGCTTTTATAGAGGTGGTCACACTTGCTAATCAGTTAATCAAGTATATTTGATTAGCAGCACCTGGCTGCTACATACTTTCTTGATTTCTATGGAAACAGTAAGGGTGTACTTAATTTTTCACACACTGCTTCTGCATTTTGGCTTAGTTTATAATAATGACACAGTGAAATATGTCATGTTTTGTAGTTCGCCTGAGGTTGTTTTTTTTTTTTTTTTTTTTTTTTTTTGTTTTTTTTTTTTTAAATAACATGTCTTCTAAAGGCCAGATTTGTTTTATTTTGTCCTGATATGAAAAGCCGTAGCATTGAGTGAGGGTGTGCTTTCTTTTTCATGACTGTAAATCCAACAAAAATAATTATTTTTAAAGAATATCATCATCCAACCATTTTTTTTATTTTTTTTTTTTACAAATACCCAATTCAGGGTTGCAGTTGGGCTGGAGCCTATCCCAGCTTTCATAGGGCAAGAGGAGGGTTACATCCTGAACAAGTTGCCAAACTATGACAAAGGTCAAAGTGTGTCACATAAATCAAAATATAAATTGTGTTTTTGATCAGTGATCAATGATCAAAATCACAATTATTTTGATTATAATTAAAGCAAAGATTAAAAAAAAAAAATTCTTTTATTTGCTTTGATGCAATTACTGTAACTTGGCGTCACATTACTCTAATCTCATTACATGTAATCTATTACCTTCCAGGCCACTGGTTGCCAATCCCATTAGAGGATTATCAGGATAAGATGTCATACCCGGTGCTGAACAAACACACACACACGCACGCACATGCTGTCTCCTGGCTGCCCTGATGCTTTTCCACTGAGCTGAATTCAGCATTGGGACATGGCAACAGGTAGGACTGTGGTTTGAATATAGAGTTTCAACTTAAATATAAAACATTAAAGAAATAATCAAACCAGGACATTTAATTGTTTGGTACACTGTTGTTACACTTGTTACACAGCATGATTAGATTTCACTGATTGAAGTTTGTTTCTAAGAAAACAGTTGTACAAAAATTTGAATAAATGCTGAAGACACTCAGAGTCAGCATTTATTCACTTCGTGTTTTATTATCATCCTTAAATAGTTCAGTGTTTTAATGATCCTGTGTTTTCATTAATTTTTGTTTGATCACGTCTGTGTCTGTATGTGTTCTATCAATTTTTTGACCATCTTTGACACAGCAGGATTCATATGATTAAGAGTTTTTTTTTCTGCTCCTGTACTTAAACAAAAGTCATTGTATGTTTTATTCCTACTTCCTAAATGAAGCTAAACTTGTATCTTAGGATATTGTCAGGATATTGTGCTCAGTTGCCCTTTCTCACATTTCGCTGACAATAGGACATAGTCTGAGTCAAATGCATTCTTGCTAATGGAAATACTTTGTTTGGTTTAACTCTTTCCCCCATAAAGACAGAGACAAACAACTATTCACACTCACACCTGCAGCCAATTTAGAATTACCAGTTAACCTAACTCAACTAACTGCATGTCTTTGGACTGTGGGAGGAAGCTGGAGTATCTGGAGAGAACCCACACAGAGAACGTGCAAACTCTACACAGAAATGCCCTGGCCAGATGGTGAATTTGAACCCAGGACCTTCTTGCTGGCAACAGTGAGGCAACAGTGCTAACCACCGTGCCACCATGCTGCCCTAGGCAGAGATCACCCTCACTAACTTCTGATGCACACCCAGTCATTTTGTTCTGGAAGCGGTCCTGAAATATGACGGAAACCCCTCAGTTCAGAAAAGAGAAACAAGGGTTACTCCTAGTAGGCGTCCAAGGGGGAAATAGTTAAGTAAAGGCTGGTATCTGGGTAAGCCGTGCAGCATGCACACATGGTGCCCACTTGCTCACTGTGTATTACCTGCACTATTCTCACATGGGCTCATTTGAAAATTACATGGAGTTTATATTAGAAAGCTTGCAGGTTAAGACCATTTAATGTCTGTTCTGTCCATGTTGGACATTTAGAGTCAGGCATTAGTTTAAAAGGAAAGAGTTCAGGCCAACCCAAAAGACAAAACTCTAAAAGAACTTCTAGAAGGGTGCTTACTTGGTAAACCAAATCATACTTGTGTATTTTTTTAGCCCAAACTCTACCAGGTTTTAGGTAGGTGTACACGCTGTGGGAAAAAAAGCTAGTTCCAAAACCAAGAGCCATACCACTGCTGAGAATAAATCATGACAAATTCAAAATGAGAATCATCATACTGATGAAAATTGCCTCTTTTAACTTCTTAACATCCACCCAGTTGCTCATGACCTGTTTGGGTTTAGGTGTTCATTAATTTCTGCACCTTTATATTGCATTTTCACCAATTTGGCACACCCAAAGGAAAATCTTATACCAGAAGAACACTAAGGCCAAAATGCATCTAAAAGACTTGTTTTCATAACATCTTCTAGTTTCTAACTAAACTTGTTTAGCAAGGAGCTAAAATGCAACTTAACCCTAACCCTTCCTCAAAGTGGTTCACTGGTGGCCTGGGTGATGCAAAGATGTTAACTGATTTTAACCTAGCTTCCGGATGACTTTCAATTATGTATTGATTCAAGTCAAACCCAGTGAATGCACTCTAAGACACTCTCATGCCTTTAGACCAAGTTAGGCACATTCACAGAGGCCTGGCTGGGATGTTACTGCGTTTTAAGGGTCATAATTTATGCACAAAGATTTCATACACTTCATCTGTCTTTTGTTTCAGATCTGCCACGATTCTTCAATCAAAGGAGCTCATCTTGCTGCTATGATGTCAGAGCCTGATGCCGATCCAGTAACTGAAACCAATTTTACTGGTAACTTGAAATTTCTGTGGATACAAGTAAATAACAGCCAGGAAGGAGGAGTTACTAAATGTTCAGAATGAAGTGGGAATCCATGTTACTGTTTTTTTACTTACTATCTGGTTGGTGTATCCAGCCTGTCGCTGGTGACTTTATGGTCTCAGATGAACACCCAGATGTTGGACATGATGATGATGTCCACCCCAACATCCTCACAGAAACAAATGCTGATGTACTGGACATGAACATCCAAACAAGCAGGGACGTACCAGAAACAAACATGGAGACAAACTGGGACGAACCAGATATGAGCAAGGACCACTATGACGCTGACTGGCATCCTCCTACCTCCTTTAGGGAAACGTTTCCAGACCTGACCCCTGACGCCCCACTGGTGATACGCAACGACAACACTGGTGTTGATGACGGCACCAACCAAACCTTCAACCAGACTATCGGCAATTCAACAGCAGAGTGCGGCGAATTCAGCAGTCAGTTGATGTCTAATGGCCAGTGCCGGCTGATGGCAACACTTCCTCCGAAGGGAAATTCATGTCCAGACATGTTCCGGTGTACAGATGATGTCTCCTATTGGCTCCATGAGAACGAAAACAGAAAGGAGCAGTTGGAAGAGCTGAGGGAGACGATGTCAGAGCTGCAGGAGGAGCTGAGAAACCACCGGCATCGAGTCAAGGCCCTGGAGATGCAGGTAGACTGACTGTTGTCTGCTTTACTCTTTGTTTGTGAAATGCCATGTTAAACTTTTTAAAAGAAGAGTTAGATATTTTGGGATGCATCATAATCAATGGAAAGACTTGTAGTAGAAATGATTTTATCTACACTCTGAAGAAACAACCTAGAATATTGTCCTTCTCTAAACACAGAGCACTGTGTTTCTATTGGCCAACATCTGTTTGGTCAAAAGGTGAACAAAGGTGAAACAACAGACATTTAAATTTGTGATTTGGGGTTTAGAAGGGAAGGGAAAATGGAAAAGAATGTTTGTATACTGTTTTTTTATGTAAATAATTGTCTGCTAGCTTTAGTCTGTTATTTAGGAGAACATTGCAGAACATAGTCATGCAGACAAAACACAACACCCTCCTTTCTTTCTCTTTGCTTACCTCTGCCTCTGTTTATCTCTCTGTCTTGACACCCACTAAGTCCTCCTTAACCCTGAATGCTAACAGGATTAGCTACAGGCCGGGGTCCTGCATCCTTCTCAGTCTGCCCGACCCACAGAGGATCCTTCCGGGCTGCAGAGTCTGCATGCCACTCCTTTTCTAAATCAAGACCGCATTCTGACTAAATAATAATAATAATAATTATTATTATTATTATTATTATTATTATTATTATTATTATTATTATTATTATTATTATTATAAACTTGTTTTATAAAAGCAAAGTTTCAAGATATCCAAGATCCCCATATGAATGTTGACTTGTGACAGAAAAGCGGGTATTTGTGAGGAACTGTTGAGATGAAAGAGGCCAGAGAGGTGCTGACGGGCAAGACCTTAAAGGGACTTGTAGGCAAGGAAGTGAATAACCTTGTATTTAATGTGGGATGCCAGTATGGGGTGATGGGAGTACAGGTGTGATGGGCTGCCAGGATTAATTATGTGAGAGACATGTTGCAGTCGATCCAGGACTTTTCTGGGGACTCTGGATGGGACTCCAGAAATGCATAGATGAGCATTTTAGCACCTGATTAAAGAAAGCAAAGGCTAGAGACAAGAGATGTTGCAGAGGTGCAATATGCAGATTTGATAACAGACTTGAAGTGCTGCTCAAAAGATAAGGTGGACTACGGAATGACGCCCAGATTGTGGACCATTGGGGATGAGCAGATGAAACAGATCTCTCAATTTGAGACATTTGGAAGATAATCTGGTCCTGAGGTCACAGCTGCAATTAGAGAGGGATTGACAAGGACGTTAGATGGGAGGATTGGTGGAGATGGAGAGTTAAATATCATCTGCATAGCAGTTAAGGCTATTGATAATCTGTCCAAGGAAAACATGCAGATATCAAACAGGAGAGGAAGAATTGGTTTTAAATGGTGTTACTGTTCGATCAGCAGAATGCACTTTTATTAGGCAATGGCTGTATTTAGTTATGTTTCTTCCCTGTATACTAGATTTTATAATGAAACATCTTGGTAAATAAGATGAGCTGAAGTTGTCTAACTGAAAGGTGAATATCAGTGTCCATCTTAGCTTCTAAATCAAACCATTTCTGTATTTTCCATTTGCATTACTGGCTGTCATTTTGGGCAACATTTTTTTTTAAAAGGAGGAATAATAACTAACCTCACTATTCCATACAGTAAGGTGAATCTTCTCTCCTTCCTTCTGTTAGGGTGAAGAAAGTGTTAGCTTAAACTCAACCTTTCATCAGCGGTTGCGTTCTCTGGAGCGCCGTCACGCCGAGGCCGACACGTTGCTCCACGTGCATGCAGCACTGCTGTATGAGTTGCAGGTGCAGCTCCGAAACCTGTCAGCCACCGCGCACCATATGAGCCTCAACATGGGCTGCAAGGTCAACGTCATCAGAACTACGCCGCCACTCGGCATGAGAGACCACCTGCCACCAGGTACACATGCAACAAACAGTGATGAATCGCGGGATGCATAATGTACATGTAACTTTACTGTTTCACAGAACATTTTAACTGTCTGTCTCCCTTTAGATGTACACCCCCTGTCTTTCTGTCCGTCAGACTGTGCGTCTCTGTATCACAATGGTGTCCGTCGTTCTGGTGTTTACACCATTGTCCTCTCACCAGGCACCGCCCGGCCTGTCTACTGCGACATGGACACAGAGGGTGAGACCCACACTGTGTTCTACTTTTTCACTGTGCAGTATGTGTAAAGGTTTCAACACCAACAGGTACAGACACAGATGAATTTAACCAGTGTGTATTTGCTATACTATTCATGGAATTGGACTATAATAATCATTACACTATCATAATTTGATAAAAACAAATTAAATAAAATTCAAATTAAGTTCTGCGTTCATTCTGATCCATATGGACAGTTGTTTTGTTGGTTCCTGTAATAATAATGTGTCAGTTAATGGAATCACTCTTCAGAAGCATAGATAGTATGACACTTTACACTATTTCTGGATGTACATGCACCAGGCGGGGGCTGGACAGTATTTCAGCGGCGCCGTGATGGATCAGTGAGTTTCAACCGTGGATGGTCTGAGTACCGTGACGGTTTTGGTGAGCCGCGAGGAGAACACTGGCTGGGCAACCAACACCTCCACTTGCTGTCTAACCAAGGTCACTACAGCCTCCGCATCGACCTGCAGGATTGGAGTCATGCCCACAAACATGCCCTGTACCACACCTTCAGGTAGCCAGAGAGAGACGGCAGAAGAAAGAGCGGTCATGAAGACATAGGAACTGAACAGTTACTTAGAAAGAGTGCAGCTCAGTGCAAAAATTTTGACAGCTAGACTGTATATAAAAGATGGACATAGCCACCATGACATCACCCATGAAGTCCTATGGTGAAGCCTCAAGCTGAGCATTTTTACTATCTTGGTGTTTTTAAATGAGAGGTGATAAGAGGTGGATCTTACTGAGAAACTGAGGGACACTCCATGCTCATATAGTCGTGACTTGTCAATCTCAGGGTAGGCCTGTCCTAAAGCAAACCCACATTATCCTCCTTTTTGATACTAATGAGGAGCATAATTTACAAAATAATTACCCTACTGTATTAAATGACACTTCCACGCTGGCTTCTGTTTGAAGACCTGGAAGCAACATTTAATTTTTTTAATAGCTACATCTATGGTTTGTAAGGGGTGGTGTAATTTTTGTTTCGCCTTTCTGACCGAAAAAATTCAACAGCAGTATTGTCAGGGTTGTATTTAATACAAACAGAAAACAATGCTAGCTGGCTATGTTATTATAAAACAGTAGTAACTCATCGGCACATCAGTGGCCAAGGAGTAACTCATCAGGCAACCTTGAATAGTTTTTGGTACCAGAGATTCATGTTTCAAAAAGCTTGACTGAGTACCAGAACGTCTTGAACACCTTTTAGGACCAACGAAACTGCAATATCGCATACCCAGATTTCCACCAATTTGTAGTAAAACTGCTGCATAACCATAATAATGGAATTCCCTGCTTGAAATCAGTCTCAGCTATTTCAGAAATTACAACAAACATATATTACAGTTTGTTGTATTGATTGTGGTTTCTTTTCCTCCTGCTGCAGGATAGAGGACGAGGAGAATCAGTACCGCCTGCATGTGTCTGGTTTCAGTGGGACGGTGGAGGATTCATTTGGTTGGTATCACGACCAGCAGGGTTTCAGCACGCCAGACACGGGCAACATCTGTGCTGAGATCAGCCACGCCGGCTGGTGGTTCCACCAGTGTTTCTACGCCAACCTTAACGGTGTCTACTACAAGGTAAGACAGAATAAGAGCACAACAGTGAGGTGGGCAAGTTCTAGTCCTACGAAGCTCTGATTGGCTCAGTTGTTTTTCCAATCAAAAATAGTGAGAATAACAGTAAACATTTATGAAGCGAAAGAACAGTGACTTCATGTTGAAATAAGATTATTGTATCAATATGTAAATGCAGAAATTGTGTTTCCACCAGGGAGGGCACTATTCTCTGAAAGCTCAGAACTTGCTGGGACCAGATGGCATTGTTTGGTTCTCCTGGAAGGATTCAGACTTCTACTCTCTGAAGGCGGTCACAATGATGGTACGACCACATACCTTCAGGCCACGCCTGTCGCCATAGTGATGAAGCAATATCATTAAAACTTTCAAAAGACTTCAAAAGAGAGAGACATGGCACTCAAGGAATCTTGAACTGAAATATAGGGGAGGATTCTGCAACAGCAAAGATGGTGGCTTTTAAACCATATTGTGGGCCAAAGTTCCAGCCGGTCGCGGCAGATGGCTGCCCCTCCCTGAGCCTGGTTCTGTCTGGAGGTTTCTTCCTTTTAAAAGGGAGTTTTTCCTTCCCACTGTCGCCAAGTGCTTGCTCATAGGGTGTCATCTGATTGTTGGAGTTTTCTGACTATATTGTAGGGTCTTTACCCTAAAATGTAAAGCGCCTTGAGGTGACTGTTGTTGTGATTTAGCGCTATATAAATAAAACTGAATTGAATTGAACTCAGCAAAATTTTAAGCATTTTTTGATCAACTGACTGGTGATTCTATACATACAGTTTACAGTTTTTGAAATTAAAGGTAATTCAGATTTTGCTCCAAAATAACAAATGAATGCCCATTGGTGTTTCAAAGTAGCTGCAGAGTGGTGAGACTTGCCTCTAGGAGGACTAGGAAAATCAAGCCAGGAACCAAAAACTGCCAGAAGTACTTGTATCAGGACTAATTATGTATTGGTTTGCTGCTGAAAATAGTCCCCAAAGAAATGCATCATTCCCTGTCATATAACTTTTGCAATTTTTTCTTTTTTTTGGCCATAAATCAAGAATAAAATGGAGTATTCTTGAGCTGTTTTCAGAGATTTATGTCTGTTTTCACATGCTTGCTCAAAGAACATTGCTGGGTTTATTGTAAGGTCTTAACCACACAAAAGTGCCCTGAAATTACTTTAATCTTTAATTAAATTCAAATTAACACACCAGCTTGAAGCTGAGAGCCACATACAGGATAGGGAAATCAGAAAGTACTAAAAGATCCACATTGTTGGTTTGGGTGAGTTTAAGGGCCAAAAATGATTTTATATGATGATTTCCTTGAGTACAAGTAGCAGCAGTTACAGAAAATGGGTTGCTGTGCAGCTCAAAACTAATACTGAAACCGCACTTCATTTCACATCAGCAACCTAAAAAGCCCCCACACCATCTTTAACATATATGCTATTAAGCAAATTAAATGACACATTAACAAGTGGGCAGCACGGTGGCGCGGTGGTTAGCACTGCTGCTTCACAACAAGAAGGTCCTGGGTTTGAATCACCATCTGGCTGGGCCCTTTCTGTGTGGAGTTTGCATGTTCTCCCCGTGTCTGTGTGGGTTCTCTCCGGGAACTCCGGCTTCCTCCCACAGTCCAAAGACATGCAGCTAGTGGGGTTAGGTTAATTGGAGATTCTAAATTGGCTGTAGGTGTGAATGGCTGTTTGTCTCTCTGTGTTAGACTGGGATCTGTCCAGGGTGTACCCCGCCTCTCGCCCTATGGCAGCTGGGATAGGCTCCAGCCCCCCTGCAACCCTGAGTGGGATAAGCGGAAGAAAATGGATGGATGTTAACGAGCAAGCTTTACAGGGTTCGTCCAGCTTAAGGCAAATGAGATTTAAGACTTTTATTTTAAAGGCCAACTTTACAACAACCAAACCTGAAGTAAAACAAACTATTAACTTAGGCTTAAGAAGACCACTTGTTTGTTTTTTTGTGGTTTGGTTGAGGATTATTAAAAAATGAAAACATATCTGTAGGTAAAGGTGTGGTCACTTTCAGACTTTGGGAACCGTGTGGGATTCAACAGCCTCAAACACTTTCTGCTCAAAATACAAACCAATTTTCACTGAATTTATATCTGACGCTGTTGTTTTTTGCTAGCAGACAGTGCATCAAAACAGAATATGAGCATTACTGGCTCTGCTCTCCTGACCTGCATATTAAAGCAAGAGGCTTTCAGTTCATTTAAAAAACAAATGTTTCCTATTATTTTGAGATATTAAAACTGCAATCTCAGAAAAAACAAAACAAAACTACTTCTCCTGCATTTTTAAGACCTGAAAAACTGATATAAGACATTTTAATACCATTTAAATACCTTATTTTCACATTAGCCAGGCTAATAATGAGCATGTTTCAACTTTTTCATAAAATGCTAAGAAACCTTTGGCTGCAGTTATGTATGTTTTTAAAACAATTTTTAAAGACATATCTGTACTCTCATTAAAAGTATCAAAGTCAAATTCTCCTTCTTATTCCACTGACAGACAACTTAACACTAGTATTTAGCTGATGTGGCATACTGTAGTAAAGCTCATTTTCAAAGGTCAGCTTTTCTTGCTTTATGCTATTTTATTCAAAGCAGATGTCTTGCAGACTGTCTCACTTACTGCTGAAATATTGTACTAAAATGTTTTGGTCTACCAGACTTTCATGCACACCTGGTGAAGGTTGGATAAATTAAAACTTTGCAATTAAATATATATTAAGTAAGAGGGTTTGAAAGTTCCTCTTACAAAGTATTTTCCTGCAGACCTGCGACTGATTCAGGTGTGCATATAAAATCATCTGTGAGCTGCAGTAAAACACACACACACACACACACAGCTTATCATACACTCATTTATTAGAACAGTTACAGGAATTAAGTGGTACATCTACAGGACTTCTTAGTCACTCCAAATTCAGAAATGCTGTTTTGTCATTATGCAACCTGTACAGGTGAATTCCTTCAGAAATGACTCTGTACATACAGATCTTAATAATGGCTCAGCCCATCTCCTGCTGCTGTTCGGTGGTTTCTCTCAGATGGCAAGAATGAGCAGCCCCATGTGAAATAGATCCTTTATGTGGGGCGCTCCCTGGGACGGGTGACAAACTGCCACCACAGAGGTGGGAGGTCGCCCTCTTTGCGGGCAGGAGGGAGGACTTCAGTCTTAGGGCCTCCAGCTGGGGTCTCGGCCTCTAGCTGGGCGACCTGGAAGCAAAAGGAATGGAATACAGTGACTTCAGTCTCAAAACAGTACCAATGTTAGTGTTTTTTATTGTTATTTTTCACTTATTTATCATTATGTTCAAATTTCACCCAGCTGTTAAAAAAAAAAAAAAAAAAAAAAAATTTGTAAAAAAAATTAAAAAAACAAAGCAC
>VVAS01116353.1:0-11118 GCA_015103295.1 Ptychochromis oligacanthus
AAAGAATCATTAAATTGAAAAATATCAATCATGCAAATAGAAATTTGCAGTGTTTCCCTACTGTTTCTCTACCATACTGTGGTTAAAAATGAGCCATTTATTTTATATATAAGATGGATATAGCCAACATGATGTTACCCACTGGTTAGTGAAGTCCCGTTATGAAAACCTGAGTTTAGCAATTTGCCTGTCACCGTCTTGGTGTTTTGAAACCGGATGTGATGAGCGAGGGGCAGATCTGACTGAAACCCCAGGAACACTGCAACTTATCAGTCACAAAGTAGGCCTGGCCTGAACCATACCCTGAGTTTTTTGCATTTTTGACTATAACGAGACCATAATTTACAAAAAGAAAATCATGTTGTATTAAAATGACTAGCAACTGAAACCATAAAGTCATTAGGAAAGTGTTTACTGGGTCATTTTTTTCATTGACTTCCATATAATCTGACTTCTTTCTGCGTCTGCAGGAGTTGCCCCCTGCTGGCCATTTGAGAGAATGCATGCAGCCTTCACTTTTTTCACTTTTAGACACTGAAGCTACGTCCATCAGGCGAGGTCTGTGTGGACTTCACAGCAGGTTTGGTTTGGTGCATGTCTGTCACTATTTTATATGCAGATATCATACTTAACAGGGATCAACTCCACCCTTAAAAACATGAACACTATTAAATAATAATAATAATGCTTGATATGTAACTTTTTTAACACTAAAGCTATAGTGGCTGATTTAACCTGTTTAAAAATGCTGATGAGGGGCATTTTTAAAGTTTCGATTCAGTTCACTAATGCTGAGCTGAACAATGTTCATAATGAGGTTATAACTTAAATATGAGAAAACAAACTCAAACCACAATAGTCCACTTAGATATCCAACACATCCACAAGCTTTAACCTTGCATGATCCACAGTTTGCGTCTCTAACTGGCAGCACCTGTAGCTGCTCTACTTCCCATCATAGACAGTTTAAAAGATGGACGTAGCTTTGTAGTAGAAAAATACAAGTTAATATGTTAATCAATGCTATATAATTGTCCGCACATATAGTTACTTCTATGCAATAGTCTTCCTTGTTTATGTGTAACTGTTATCTGACTTTTGTATCAACTTTCTTTATCAGTACACAGGAATTTGCACCTGCAGCATGAGCTTTAAGGTGAAGGATTAGATTCTGATTTACATCTTCTGTGGTATGCTTGAGTAAACCAGAAATTCTGTGTATGTGATAAACGTGCTTTAAAGATTCAGGGTTTGCCTTTCTTTGTCACCAAATGCTTTCAGACCTTATTCTGTCTGTTTTTGATCCTTTTGCAAAGGTTGATTAAATAATATAAAAGACTCTTGTTTTAGATTTCCATAACAGCTTCCAGGTCTGAAATATGAAGCCAGTGTAGAAGTGCCTTAAACCTGTGTTTGTTTTAATGGACAGCAGGGGGTGACTCCTGTGGTTGCAAAAAGATTTCTGCTCCTGTAGAAGTCTGTGGGAAAACAGCCCTTGGCCCTGACCTCTGTAAACACTTTCCTGATGAGTTTATGGGTTCAGTCACTGGTTTTGGGTCATACTGAATAAAACATTGAGTCTATTTTTAATTTTTTAAGAAATTTGAATTTCCAGGGTATGATCATTGGCATTGCATGCGGTTTCACAGTTACATCCACCCCTGACTTGTCACTTCCGGTTTCAAAACACAAAGATGAAAATGCTCAAGACTTCAAAATAGGACTTCACAAACCAGTGGCTGATGGTATCTACAGTATATCCATCTTTAAAACTGCCTGTGATTCCCACAGATTATTTACAAGCTAACTGCATTCAGCTTGAAATCAGCGAGGCTTCATCTCATCTTATTAATTCACTCCGAATATTTCTGGGCAATTTAAGCTTTTATGATTAGTCTATCAACACTTGGGATCCACATAGTGAAGGTTAATATTTGTCAGAAACGTCTGTCTGTTTTCACCATGTGTGTCATTTTCCCTGAGAAGAGCATTAAAATTTTTGTCTTTTTCATACTTACGAATCTTTAAGTGTTGAGTTGTCAACCCATTTCCAGTCTCCTTCATTCTCGATGTCACTCAGTCCAAGCCAGTAGTTTGGGTTAAACCCTCCAACCCTCCTGGCTTCTTTTTCTAAAGCTTCCTAAAATGTTCCATCAAATTTATTATCACCTTGGGAATTCAAATTAACAATTAACATTAACAATACGAATAAACACTTACATACTCTTCTTTGGTGGTCAAGATGGCGAGATGGCCGCCTATCTCGTTACATTTGAGTGTACTGTTAAACCAGTCCTGGGTGTCAGTGCTGAGGATAAAGCAGTGATCCCCTACATGAATCCACCCAGCAGGACACTCTGTGCAGTTGATCGCTGTTGGGAGAGATGGGCATAGGCACAGACAAATATATAAGTTAAACATTTATAGAAAGGTTTAACTGGAAACAAATGCTAAATTACCATTCATCTGCTGAATGTTCAGTACCTGGAGCCGAACAGTGGTGTGCCAGGTTGGAGTACTGGTTGCACAGGAGTCTGTAACGGTCCTTCAAAGAGTTTAATTTCAGCTTTAGAAAGGAAACCTCTCCCTCCGTGCTGTTTCCAGCCTGAGCAGAGACTTCAGAAACCAACAGACCAAGCAGAACACAGAGGATGGCGTGGCCTTCAATGCCCATGGAGCCTGATGACAGACAGCAGATTCAGCATCAGTGCACATGCAAACAAACTCAGACACACAGATATCTCTTGCTGCATCAGGACATCTTACCTTTCTTTTGGACAAGATGCATCGTGTCTGTCAGCTTGCAAGATATCACAAACCTTCGTGTCCTCTCTGTGCCCTCTTGATGTTTTATATAGCAGTTTGTGTATCAAAGAGAAGGGAAAAGTACAGATTGCACAAATCTACCAGACAGCTTGGACTCTTCATAACTATCAAAGCATGTAAACTCAGATGGTGCAATATGTTGTAGCCAAACAGGCAATAACCTGCCATTGTTGGATTGCATAAACAAAGATTAGATGGTGGTGAGCTGGTACAAAGGTTTGGTATTATTTACCAATACATGAGCAAAGTTCTCTCTCTGTCCCCAACTCTTCCAAAACTGGCAAAAATGGAGGCCTACAAGGTATGACTCAGCATTTACCAGCACTGTGAGTGTGTGTTCTGGTAAACATGTGTGTGTGTGTGCTTAACATTATTTGTATTCTCTTCATACGTAGAACAGCTGCAACAATATCACCTCCTCACCACACACACCAGATGTCCACTCTGTTCTTCCAACACACTGTCAATATTTTTTTTGGTATATGTCCAAGTTATTTATTTATTTTTTTTTGGCACCTTATTCCCACAGACTTTGTCAGCTCTTGTGCTTCATGAAGTTATTGTTATTCAAACCAAACTAATTAAAGCAGAGAGGAGGGGTGTTTCATGTTTGTGTCTCTTTCAGTGACTGCTGTGTTGAAATTTGGGGTTGGACATTACCAGAAATTCTTATCTTCCAAACTCCTGTGCTTTCCCTGTGGAGTCATAGCTTGGCTCTTCTTTCTTAAAGCATACTGTTCTTGCCTGCTTTCCTGTCACAATCTTGTCACAGCTCCAGTTTTTTTTATTTATTTATTTATTTTTAAATTAATGTCAGGAGGGTGCAGGTACACATTGCATTTTTTCACATTTTGTTAAAGAACATTTTCTCCCACTCTGACTCATCTGTAACAATTTTCCAGAATCAACGTCTCACTCCAAACAGAGCTGAGGAAACTGCTGGGATTATGCAATACCACAGCAACAAGCAGAGCCTCCCCGTTTTGGTTTTAAAAAAATCCTCCTTTTTCAGGAAACAGACAACCAGAAAGCTTGAATTATCTAGTGGAGGGCAGAGTATAGTTTAATACTTCTCTGACCAAATTTGTTCAACTCTGCTGCAGTGTCTGAGGCAGGGGAACGTGCCTTGATAAATCAACAAGCAGGGACAAATTTCATTTCAAGGAGAAATATTGCTGCTCCACAGCAGAGGTACCGAAACCTTTAGGGACACAAGTAGGTAACATATAAAGGGAGACAAAGTGAGAAGGGAGGGTTAAGAAGGACACTACAGACATGGAGCAGAGAGAAACCTACAGCAGCCTGCAAGAGTTCACAGAGGAGTCGGGACCAGGAGGGAACAGGCTAATCCTGGAACACAGCAATGGTAATTTATGTGCATGTGTGCCTGGAAACAAAGAGATGTGTAAGAGACAGAGTTGGACTTCAGTATATTTACTTAATTACTCTTCATAGTTATGATGCACATGGTATCTTCTGCTTTGTACCCAGATTTTATAGTACGTACAGTGTAAAAAAAAAAAAAAAAGGAAAATATGAGTAAAAGTAGAAGTTAACCTGTGTGTGTGTGATTGTGTGTGTGTGTTATTAGATAAGTACGTATTATGCAGGCAAAACTGACTTTATCAGTGCTACATTTTTATATATTATAGCAGTGTTTTGTAACAAATTCAACACAAAATCTGTGCCACTGCAGAAACTTTTGGCCATGACTGTGCTGTCTAGGGATGGTATGAATGCATGTTTCTAAAGTAAAGTATCTGAACCTGTATTCATTTTAGTATTTGTGTACACATCTGACAGTACGAGGCACAAATACAGAGAATATCCACTGACTTGACTTTCAGTAGACATGTAATCTTTGGGGATTTGAAAATATAATGAAGCTAAACTCTGGTCAAACGGTTCTGCCCTGCAATTTCCTGTAAAGTCTGCTCTCACTGCTACACCAGAGGAATAAAAGTGGTGAATTGACAGCTTGCATGCTGTGGACTGTTTTGTGTCTAATCAGGCTCTCAGGGACTGAAGCGAGACATTGAGTGTTTGAGGAGTAAGACTTCTCTCCTGATACTTATTGGCTTTTTGGCCTCCCTCTGTGCCAACATCGTACTCACTGTGCTCTGTAAGTATAAACACTGTCTTAGAACCTCGTGCCCCCTCCTGTATGTGTTGTACATTGGGTCCAGTGCAAAAGATTTAGGTGCTTAAAGTAAAATCCTTAGCAAAATAGTTTATATTTATCAGTTTTACTTCATAAAAAGTGCAGGAAAGAGAAAAAAAAATCAATATTTGCTTCAAGCAAACAGTATCAGTTCTCCTGCATTTGTAGACAGTTTTAAGGCGCTTAGGAGGTATGTTGGAGCGCTTGCCTCAGTTCTTCAGTCAATTTATTCTGCTTCAGTATCTTCTGTTTCTTCATGTAATCCCAGGCTGCCTCCACGATGTTGAGATCAAACCTCTTTGGGGAGAAAACTCACTGCTCTTGTTGTCACTAAAGATAGTAATTTATGAATCTGGCTGTATGTTTGAAGTCATTTTCATGCTGCAGTCTGAATTTGGTACCAACCTGATGTCTCCCTGAGGTATCGCATGATGGAAAAGGACCCAAACATGCCTAAAACTTTTGCACTGTGCTCTACATCTGCCTGTCTGTGTCTGTGTCTTCGGGTCTCTATCCCACGCTGATTATTCTCTTTATTTCAGCTCAGTGTGCTTTTGGACACCTATAATTGGCAATAAAAAAGATAAAGCACTCTCTCCAGTCCAGTGAGGGTCATGTAATAGAAAAAGCACAAAAGTCCATAATTGTGAAATATTTCTCCTGCAGGGCCAAGAGTCTCTGGCAGCACTGCCTGATAATGTGCTTGTGAGGACACTCTCATTTAAAACAAACACCACTGGGGCTGTACGTGCTTGATCCATTACAACACACGCACATAGACACACTCATTCAGACTCACACTCGAATGCTATCAAGTACAATTTTTGGATCTGAAAATGATGACTGGCACGTCTTACAGCAAGAGAGGGAAATAAAAAGAAATACTTCCTATGACAACAGAAACATAACATATTGTAAGATTCATGATGGAGGGAAAGACTTAATGACTTTGTAGAGCAAGTCTGCCTAATTAAAATAAATTAAATGTAATCTAATGGTATATACTGTAGCTGCAGATAAAACCACAACTGTGATTTTGCACATTTAAGCTCACAAATATCTGCAGTATATGCACTCATGGCAGTGTTTTTTTGTGAAATCACACATTTTACCTCACAGTAGCACCTGCACCTGTGTTTCGAGAGGGCTTTCTAGGAAATGATTACGTGTCATTAGTTTTATAAAGTGGAACTCATTTTTCTAGTACACGTTAACTCTGATGTGATTTACTAACCACAGTTCAGCTTACAGTAAATCAAATCAAGGTAAACACTCTGAAAATTACTTTGAATAGGCTCAGCGGCTGTTAGTTGCTTAGCTTTCACTTCCTCTAGACATGACGAGTTCCAATGCCTCCTCAAGTTTAAACTGTAAGATGTTGATTGTGTCTGAAGGATGTCACTACGATGGTACTTCTTAGTGAGAGCCAAGTAACTAGATTATATGCCATTATCTGTATTTATGGCTTTACATAAATAGATTTTTTAAATGTTTCAGTACTCAGACGGGAAGTGGGAGCATAAAAGAGAGGAAATGGAAAAATATGTGGCAATGAAACTAGATTGCAAATGATAATTTTTTTTCCAGCCGCAAGGGATCTCATGTAAACACAATTATTCTAGCCAGGGCAGCAATAAAACCATGCAGAGATTCACAGACTGTACAGAGAAGCATTATATGTTCGAAGAGGGAGCGGTTTAGTGGCCAATGAGAAACCACAACAGTATAAAAAATTACGTTTGTTTATACTCACACTTATGTGGGTCCAACTTTCATCTCAACGAATAATGGATTCTCTTTTATATCAGCAGGTTGATATTGGTGGCTTTGATGTAAATGTCTTTGTAACTCTGTCAAATGATTTGGTACATGCATGGCACATGGTACATGTTCTCCTTTCATGTTCACTTAACTTTTCATCACCATTATCACTGGGTCAAAGGTTAGATTCACCCAATACTAATTCCTAATAACCTCCTAATTTTCAAACATGAATTTGCTAGCACTCTGATAGATGTGCCAGTACACACTTCACCATATAGTCACATTTGTTCTGGATTGCTTTGCTGGTTGTGCCACCACTTTGGTCCAAAATGAAATATCTTACCAAGTATCACAAGAATTGCCATAAAATTTGGTACATACACTCACCAGGCACTTTATTAGGTACAGCTTGCTAATACCTGGTTGGACCCCAGTTTTACCATCAGAACTGCTTTAATTCTTTATGGCACGGATTCAACAAGGTGCTGGAAACATTCCTCAGAAATTTTGGTCCACATTGACGCGATAGCATCACACAGTTGCTACAGATTTGTCACCTGCACATCCATGATGTGAATCTCCCTTTCCATCACATCCCAAAGATGCTCTACTGGATTGAAGTCTGGTGATTGTGGAGGCCATTAGAGTACAGTGAACTCATTGTCATGTTCAAGAAACCAGTTTGAGATGATTTGAGCTTTGAGCGTAATCCTGCTGGAAGCAGCCATCAGAAGATGGGTACACTGTGGTCATAAAAGGATGGACATGGTCAGCAACAACACTCAGGTAGGCTGTGGGGTTTAAACGATGCTCAGTTGGTACTAAGGGGCCCAAAGTGTGCCAAGAAAATATCCCCCACACCATTAAACCACTAGCAACAAGCGGGACTGCTGATACAAGGTAGGATGGATCCATGCTTTCATGTTGTTTATGTCAAATTGACCTTACCATCCAAATGTTGCAGGAGAAATTAAGACTCATCACACCAGGCAACGTTTTTGCCATCTTCTATTGTTTAATTTTGATGTGAATTGTAGCCTCAGTTTCCTGCTCTTAGCTGACAGGAATGAAACTCACTGTGGCCACTCTGCTGATGTGGCCCATCTGCTTCAAGGCTTTACATCTTGTGCATTTAGAGATGCTCTTCTGCATACCTTGGTTGTAACGAGTGGTTATTTGAGTTACTGTTGCTTTTCTTTTTCAGACCATTCTCTGTAAACCCTAGAGATGGTTATGTGGGAAAATCCCAGTAGATCAGCACTTCGTGAAATACTCAGACCAGCCCATCTGGCACCAACAACCACGCCACATTCAAAGTCACTTAAATCACCTTTCTTCTGATGCTCAGTTTGAACTTCAGTAGGTCATCTTGACCATGTCTATATGCCTACATGCATTGAATTGCTGCCATGTGACTGCCTGATAAGGTATTTATGTTAACAAGCAGTTAAACAGGTGTACCTAACAAAGTGGTCGGTGAGTATATATTCAGGTTCTTCTTTGATGATGACTTAACTTTTTATTGTCATAATTGGGTCAGAAGTTTAATTCACCCAAATATCTATCTATCTATCTATCTATCTATCTATCTATCTATCTATCTATCTATCTATCTATCTATCCCCTCAGTGATTGGTAGGCCGGTGCCAGGTGCTCCACTGGACTCTTCCTCCTCTTCATCTCTGGGTTTGAAATCGATGCAGAGACGTTACATCCAGCTGTGTGAAGACTACACCGCCCTGGGGCAGAATTGTTCAAAGACAGGTGGCAGGAAGTCACTCAAACAAATTAACACAATCTTCATTTCCTGCTGTCTTTGATTTCCCCTTCCCCTCATCCTTTTATCTTGCTCTTTCTCATTAACAGTTAAGCAGTGCAGGGAGTGTCCTGAAGGTTGGCTTCATCTCGGGAATCAGTGTTACTATTTCAGCAAAGACAAGCTGGACTGGGTGAAGAGCAGAGACAGCTGTGAAGAGATGGGCAGCCATCTTACCATACTGCACACCATAGAACAACATGTATGCAAGTTAATGTGTTTGTGTGGGTGTGTGTGCTGAACCCTGCTGACCAGCACAGGTGTTGCTCATTCCCCTAATTGTGTGGATTACTGCATGCTGCTGGCAAAGGGGTGCATTTGGGTGAAGGGGGAGATGATGCTCACATATCTTTGCAAGGGAAGGTCATTTTATCTGTTAAAGGTAAGAGCACCACTGGACTTTTTCACAGCCAGTGTTAGTGATTAGATTAATGACGACTTCCTTCTATTCAAGTGTCGCAGTAAACAGTGTTAGTGTGGCAATGAGCCATGGACAATACCAGGATGCTGCAAGAGAAGTGGGAAATAAAATTTAGCCACCATTCAGCATCATTTGTTAAAAAAAACAAAAACAAAACAGTAACCAAGCTGCAAGCAAACAATGAAGTAAATTATTTAAACTCCACAGTATAAGTATACAGTCTGTGGTCTGCAAACCACAGACTGTATACAAAAGATGGACATAGCCACCATGATGATGTCCCCATTTCTCTGGTTGGGGCTCCCCTTTTTGAAGCTTCAATTTTAGCATGTTGGCCATCACTATCTTGGTCTTCTGGAACCGGATGAGACCGTAGTTGGACAAAAGGGTGAAGTGCTATTAGCTAATGCAAACAAGCTTAGTGAGCAAGGTGCTTCCACAGACTGTATGGGTGCACCACACCTGCTTGTTAGTGCTCAGTAACACATAAAAATTATTTCAGTCATCTACACTGGAGCACAGACTTCTTGGACGGGCTGTCAGTACAATTAACCGCACAGCAAGCCACATTATTTGTCACATAACCGTTTTAGAAATGCTGGCACCAGCAGCAAAATTAGCTGACTCAGGAGGTGGAGAGGAGGCTGCAGCTATCTGTGTCAGCACACCTATCAATCAAAACAGCCACACCTATAGTAATCACAGACTGTAAATAAAAGGTCGATGTAGCCACCATGATGTCACCATTGGTAAAACTCCACATTTTGAAGCCTTTGTGTTAGTATTTTGGCCACTGCCATGTTGGTGTTTTGAATTTAGAAGAGAGCATATTTGGATGGCAGGGTTGAGTGCTAAGTTACGGGCTAATTCTAGCAAGCTTGATTAGGTTACGGCCACACCACCCTGAGCACGCCTGATCTCGGAAGTTTAGGAGGATCGGGCCTGGTTAGTACTTGGATGGGAGACCACCTGGGAATACCCAGTGCTGTAAACTTTGGGGTGGCTGTGGCTCAGGAGGTAGAGCAGGTCATCTATTAATAGGAAGGTTGGTGGTTCGATCCCGGGCTGCTCCAGTCTGCATGCCAATGTATCCTTGGGCAAGATACTGAACCCCCAGTTGCTCCTGGTGCATTCATCTAAGTGTGAATGTTAGATAGAAAGCACTTAGGCATAGAAAAAAGTGCCTGTGTGAATGAGGCTTGTAGTATAAAGCCCTTTGAGTGCTCAAGCAGAGTAGAAAAGCACTATATAAGAACCGGTCTATTTACCATTTACCAAGCTGCATCCATAAACAGTATGGCGGAGGAGTGGAGAAGAAGCCTTGCAGACAGCTGAGAGGTACCGCTCCCTTTGTCAGCATCCAACTGTTAGTCAAAGCAGCCACACCCCTAAATTTAAGCCTTAACAAACTCTAGAGACTGGAGCTGTTTTTGTATCAGGTTGTTTACATGTTAATATCTTTGCTGACATTGACCGTTAAAGTGACCACTGGATGAAATAAGACCCAGATGTTAAGGCATGGTAATAATGCTAACTTAAAGGAAAAGTATGAACTTACACAGGTGATCGAAATGCTCAACTGATATTTGAGTGACTTTCCTTTTGGCTTCGTTGTACCATGTCAGGGTGTACAGTGAGTTAATTTGTCGAGAAGAGATTCAGACTTGTCACAGTAGGAAAAACATGGGTGTAAATAGTAAAATTTATGATGACCGAGGTCCATTTACCATGTTCAGTTTCCAGCTCCTTGTACTGTGCGTGATGGCTAATGGTTTACTGGACACAACAGAGCCCTTGTTAGTGTTATTAGTTACACTTGTGCTGCTACAAAAACTCTAAGAAGTCATTTTAATTATATCACAGTGAGGTTTTAAAGGGTTACAGATGTGGGTTTGATTTACTGCAGCAACTGAAGATCATTCCCAGTATAATAATACAATATTAAGTCCGTGTGTGTGTGTGTGTGTTTTGAGTTTTGGACCTTGAGTGGGTGTATTTTTGGGAAATGAGGACATGTTTTCCAGTCAACACTTACACAAGGAACATAGCTTCTTAAAGGGTTAAAAATAAGCTTAGAGTTAAGGTTTCCAGTGCATGGAAGTGCTTTGATTTATGCATGTGTGTGGTTAT
>VVAS01116354.1:0-10788 GCA_015103295.1 Ptychochromis oligacanthus
ACTTTATCTCCAAACTGCTCAACATGAGCTGTCCCTCTGATGTACTCATTTCTAATCTTTTCCATTCTAGTCACTCCCAATGAAAATCTTAACATCTTCAGCTCTGCCACCTCCAGCTTGGCCTCCTGTCTTTTTGTTAGTGTCACTGTCTCCAAACCATACATCATACATCCCCCTTGTTCTTGAAAATCGGTACCAGGACACTTCTTCTCCATTCCTCAGGCATCCTCTCACTCTCCAAGATTGTGTTAAACAATTTGATTAAAAAAGTCCACTGCTCTTTCTCCTAGACATCTCCATACCTCCACAGGTATGTCATCTGGGCCAACTGCTTTTCCACTCTTCATTCTCTTCATAGCTGTCCTCACTTCCTCCTTACTAATCCTCTGCACTTCCTGGTTCACTAACTGTCCTCCATCCTCCTCTCTCTCTCATTTTATACATTCATCAGCTCCTCAAAGTACTCTTTCCGTCTTGTCAACACACTCTCTTCACTTGTTAGCACATTTCCATCTCTATCCTTAATCACCCTAACCTGCTGAACATCCTTTCCAGCTTGATTTCTCTGTCTAGCCAATCGATACAAGTCCTTTTCTCCTTAGTTTTACACAACAACAGTCGCCTCAAGGTGCTTTATATTTTAGGGTAAAGACCCTAAAATATTTGACAGAAAACCCCAACAATCAGACGACCCCCTATGAGTATGTTAGGGTAAAGACCCTACAATAGTAACAGGACACCACTGTTGCAGCAAGTCAGTTTGTGAAAATTCTTCCCACCTAGATATTCCACGTGGTCTTTTTTTTAAGCTAGGTCTTTTTCTGTGTGTCCTTTTAAATCCACTTCCCCTCCTCTCTCAGGTATCATTGGAGGCATGACAAGCATCATAACTTCCACAGTGGAGGGGGTGAAGACGGAAGGTGGTGTCAGTGGTTTCTTCTCTGGCCTGGGTAAAGGCCTGGTTGGCACTGTGACCAAACCTGTGGCTGGAGCTCTAGATTTTGCTTCAGAGACAGCCCAGACTGTCCGGGATATGGCTAGTCTCAGTAACCACAGGTGGGTTGAGTCTGTTACCTGTATTATAAATGGTAATGGATTGGTATATAGTGCACTTCTACTCCATGTGACCACTCAAAGTGCTTTATACTACATGTCTCATTCACCCAGTCACACACATTTATACAAGCACTTTTTCTATACCTAAGTACTTTTCCATTCACATTCACTCACATTCACACTCCAACGAGCGCATTGGGGGCAGCTTGGGGTTCGTATCTTGCCCAAGGACTCTTTGGAATGCAGACTGGGGTAGCCAAGAATTGAACCACCAACCTTCCAGCTAGTAGACGACCTGCCCTACCTCCTGTGTCACAGCCGCCCCCTGTGCTCACCCTTTGCTTATATGGAATAGCTTATATGGAATAGCATTAAAAATGTATCAAGTACCGATGTAAAATTTTTCATACATATAAATAAATATAGCAAAACAGTTAAGAGTAATGACACTAACAAAGTATTAGTTTAAGGATGTGCACACTTATGCAACCAGTTTATTGTATGTTTTTTTATTTTTATATTTTTTCTTCTAACAGATTTGTTTGTTTTTCAATTGAATTGTACAGGTAATGGGGTCACATTAAAGGTGGAAAAAGTTTTGAAGTGATTTATTGCGGTCTCTTTTTTTTTTAACATCACAAAAACCTGGCATTTTAACAGGGTTGTGTACACTTTTTATATCCACTGTATGCTATCTTGTATATATGATGTAGTTGCCTTCTCCTACAAACAAGTTCACTTTATTAACTTAAAAGATGTCCGTATTTATCAGTGGCAGGTATCAGGAGGATAATAAAGAAAACACGATGACTGATCAGTGCTAAAACTAAAGCTGAGTGTTTGATTATGTTTTTCAGGCTCAGCGTGCAGCGTGTGAGGAAGCCTCGCTGCTGTAAGGGACCCCAGGGTCTGCTGTCTCGATACTCGGCCACACAGGCGGACGGTCAGGAGAAGCTGTTCTGCCTCACTGACAACATTCACTCTGAGTTGTGAGTGTCACTCGGTTCATTGTGCATGTCCTAATGGTTGATTACGTGCGGCTTCAGCAGAGTGTACTGTCTTGTTTTCCACACTAGCTTCATCGCCGTTGAGCCCATTGACAGCTATTGCGTGCTCATCTCCTCCAAAGTTGTCTACTTCCTCAAGCCGGGTGACTACGTGGATCGTGAGGCCATCTTCCTGGAGGTCAAGTATGACGACCTCTACCACTGTCTGGTATCTAAGGATCATGGGAAGGTATATGTGCAGCTCACCAAGAAGGCTGAGAATACTAGCAGTGGTGTGGCGATTCCTGGCCCCTCCCACCAGAAGCCCATGGTGAGTTTTCACTGGCCTGTCTGAGCCCTCCTAACTTTTAAATAGAAATGGACTGAGATTTATGTAGTATTTTCTGATCATACTAACCCCTCAAAGCACTTAAGTCTACAAGCCACATGTAACCATACACTGCTTTATTCTATACACTTTATCTACCTTATATTCAGGGCCAATTTAGAATCACCAGTAACATGCATGTATTTGGACTGTGGGGAAAAAACCCACACAGGCGAGGGAGAGCATGCAAACTCCACTCTGAAACTCTACTGCCAAACCAGGAGCAAGAAGGCTCCTGGTTTGGGGTTCAAACCAGGAGCCTTCTTGCTTTGAGGCAACAGTCCTAACCACTCTACCACCACCATTAGCAAGAGTAACTTTATTGAACTTGCTTGGGATGTGACTTGTTTGCAGTAATTGTTTGGAATGCCAACTGATACATACTTCAAAGCCTTAGAAATACTCTCCTCCTTCATAATGTGATTATGAAAGTGTTGTTAGCAGGAGTGGTCAAGGTCAAGTTGTGGGTTGAAAGACCAAGAAACCTTTCTCTAAGAAGTGCTCTTCATGAGTTAATGAGCCCGTTTTCATTCGAAGCAGTCACTGTGTGGGACACACACAGTGAGTGTTGGATCATTTTAAATTCCAATAAGCAGTGACTTTGAAATGTAGGAAGATGTTAGTTCTCGTAGACTTTGGCGATCAGGATTTCGGTAACTGTTGACTCATGGGACCAATTTTCATTCCAGTTGTTCCTCTCCTGTCTGATCCAAGCTGCAGTGTTTTCACTCTGAAGTTAACTGTTTATCACTCCTTCCATAGGTCCATGTGAAAAGCGAGAGCCTCGCCATCAAAATATCTCAAGAAATCAACTATGCCAAGAGTCTGTACTACGAGCAGCAGCTCATGCTTCCTTCCACTGAGAATGAGGACTGCTTACTGCTCGAATCCTGATCAGATGCTGTCTGTGAGACTGACTCCTGAGAACATTTGTTGGCATTTCAATGATTTTTGCAGCCTACAACTGTTTATTTCATTTTGACAAACACCATCCGAAAGAATAGGTACACGGCTGTGCAAATGATGTGATGTTTGACAAAGCACATACATGTACAGGATAGAAATGTTCTTTTCCCTGTGTATATGTAGAAAACACTGGTAGCACACTGGGCCTTTGTGTTTATATGATGGCTGCTGGCTGCTGGCTGCAGGTGTACAAATCTTGAAGCAGTTCTATATGTTTGTGAATAGACAGAAATGTAAATAGAGCTGCATAGCAACAGTATAAACCATTGTACATACTCTACTATGATGAAATATGAAGAGTAACAGCAGAGGTGGATAATTTAACAAACTGCCTTTACAGTTTTATTTTGTGTATAAGAGTCTATTAGAGTCTATGGGACAATGATTTGCACTGACACAGGGAGGGGCATGAAACAACCTCCCCTCCCCCCTCACACACACACATGCACACCCTGGACATCTGTCACTGTCTACTCTGCCTTTTACAATCATAGATCTCTATGTCCAATGTGTCTGCTTTTATTGAGCTACTCTTTTTTTATGAGCTCGTAAAGAGCCTTCTAACCAGACTTTTTCAAAGGAACATGTGGGAATTCCTCCTGACTAACCTTTCACTCTGAACAGCACCACATGGTAGGAAGCTACTTCTTGTTTGTCAAAGCTGAGTGAGTTGTGTATCAGAAAAGAAGAGTGGAGTTCAGGAGTGGTGGCACACTCAGTCTGTGATCCTGTTCAAATGGCAGGATTTAAATAGACACTACTTTAAATAAAGCACCAGATTGCAGCAGTCACTGTGTGGGACCCATTATTTCCAAACTTATCCGAAACACACAATACTAGATTCATGAATCAACAAACAGCTATAAAAACAGGTGCTGCTGGAAAAGTGCAAAGCAGTGCATTAATATTTACGGAAAGATGTATTTTAATGTGTTTTTTTCTGCTGGGTTTGGATTTTCACTTTGAAACTTCTAAACATAAATCAAACTTATGCACACAACTGTATACAGTTGTGAAAAACAAAGTACACATTTTTTCAAGGTTTTACATATCAGGACATAAAAAAAAAATCATCTGGTCCTTAGCAGGTCTTAAAATTAGATAAATACAACCTGAGCTTAACAACAACATGGGACATATTACTGTCGTTTTTTTTTTTTTTAAATCAAGCCAAACTTCAGAAACAATGTGGGAAAGACCCTTACTGCTTCCGCAGGAATTCAGAGTAAGTAGCAGCCAGGAGCTGATAATCAAATGACCTATATTAACTGATCATCGGCAAGTGTGAGCACCTCTATAAAAGCAGAAAACTTGGCAGTTTACTGGTCAGATCAGCTATATGTTAACACAAGGTCAGGACCCCATGAACCTTGTGTTCAGACTCTACAGGCTTCACTTAGCATGTTAAACGTTAAAGTTCATGACAGTACAATCAGAGAAAGACTGAACAAGTATGGCTTGTTTGGAAGGGTTGCCAGGAGAAAGTAGAGATGTTTGGCCATAATGTACAGCACCACATTTGGAGAAAATCAAACACAGCATATCAGCACAATTCCTCATACCAAGTGTGAGCACAGAAGTGGAGGGCTGATGATCTGGGCTTGCAGCCACAGGGCCTATGCACCTTGCAGTCATTGAGTTGACCATGAACTCCTGTGTATACCAAGGTATTCTAGAGTCAAATGTGAGGCCATCTGTCTGAGCTAAAGTTTGGCCAAAATTGAGTCATCCAGCAGGACAATGATCCCAAGCACAGCAGCAAATCTATAACAGAATGGCTGAAAAAGAACAGAATCAAGGTGTTGCAATGGCCCAGTCAGACCTGACTGAAATGCTGTAGTGGGACCTTAAAAGAGCTGTGCACAAACAAATGCCCACAAACCTCAAAGAACTGAAGCAACACTATAAAGAAGAAAATTCTTCCACAACTATGTGAGAGACTGACAGTCATACAGAAAATCATTACTTCAAGTTACTGCTGCTAAAGCTCCTTCAACAAGCTACTGAATCATGGGGTGTACTTAGTTTTTCACAAACTGCTTCTGCATTTGGCTTAGTTTATGTTAAAAAACAAACAAACTGTGTAATACGTCATGTTTTGTTCATCTGAGGTTGCATTTAAATCTGAGAATCTTGTGAGGAACAGATAATTTTTTTATGTAAAATCTTAAAATTAGAAAGGGTGTACTGTACTACTGTACATGGAGGAATTACATGAAAATATAATTATTATATATTTTCTCTTGCCCATCACCTGCACTTCATGGACCATTAAAACCGTATGCTGAAATGCATTTTTTCACTCATTAAATATGTCATTCAAACTGAGCAAAGAGAAGGATATCTTTACCTAGAACAAAACTCCAAAACTTATGGTCACACATCCTTAAGTCCTTAGAGAACTGTGGCCATTTCTCAAACAAAAAAGGGAGGCTGCTCTTGTATTGGGACCACACTTCAGACCTCCCGACCCTTTACAAGAGGTAAGTTACAGTAAGACCCTTGTGAAGTCCAACTTCAAAGGCTGAAAAGGTATTTTATAAGTATACAGCAATTTAGATGCATTTTTCTGCTAATCAGATGAAGAAAGTCTGAATTGTTTAATAATTTCCTATTAAGCAGTTTTTTAATTCCTCTGTAAGGCAGCTCTGTGATTTAAACAATGAAACTCAGTGCCATGACCACAAAGCTTTTTGAATCCAGCAGTGTTGCACAAGCGAATGAAAGCCCCTTCCAGATTCCCTTGCAAAGTCCCTGTTAAGATTTGCTAATTACTGAGAACTCCTTCAGCAGTTATTTTTGAATAATAGTGCTGACTAATCAATAGTTGATCAGTTTAAGAGGTTTGGTGTTGAGCGCCTTTACAGGTGCTCTGGGGTACTTAAGCCATCTTCATGTGGCTCTGTTTGCCCTTCTGAAATTGAAGACATCAGTCTGGCAGCTGGATTTATGTTAATGGTAATGCTGATTGGCCAGCCTATAGTCTAACAAGACTACCACAGCCATTATGCCCTTGGTAATGGTAGGGATCACTGCAGACATTTATTTTCCCAAGATTGCATGCATATCATTGTATGTCTGATGCTGTATCAAAATGAGTCCTCCCTCCCAAGTCCTTCTGCTTGAGTGCTTAACACTGGATGAAGGTTTAGTTACTGCCAGGGGCTCATTAAAGGTGTCTCAGGTAGATGTGGGTGGTGGTGGTGGTGGTGGTGGTGTGTTCAGGAGCAGAGTGGAGCTTCGGGTCACGTCAGCTCGCAGGCGAATCTCAGCAGCAGCAGGATGGAGGGTAATGTGATGGAGCACTGAATGACGGCTGTGTTGATGGCTGCACACAAACAAGACAGCATATAAATGTTCATGTTACAACCTCCCATCAAGGCATACTGTATTTTTGATAAAGCTTATAGTTAGGGCTGAATCAGGTGACCCTGAACCATCCCTTAGTTACGTTGCAGTAGGCCTAGGCTGCTGGGGGCTTCCCATGACGCAGTGTTTCTTTTCACTCTCCATGTGTTTATACACCACTTCGCACTTAATAATTAGTTTTTATTAAACTCTGGCTCCCTCCCATTGTGTGCCTTTTGTCCTATCTCCCTCTACTCTCTTCTGTTTCCCCTCACCCCCAATCGGTTGCGGCAGATGGCTGCCCCTCCCTGAGCCTGGTTTTGCTGGAGGTTTCTTCCTGTTAAAAGGGAGTTCTTCCTTCCCAAGTGCTTGCTCATAGGGGGTCATCTGATTGTTGGGGTTTTCTCTCTAATATTGTAGGGTCTTTACCCTACAATATAAAGCGCCTTTAGGTGGCTGTTGTTGTGATTTGGTGCTATATAAATAGAATAGAATTGAATTGTATTGAATTGTATTTCTACTGTCAGCAAATTTCTTGCAAGCAACAACAAATATATCCTATGGAACCAGTACATGTACTGTGTTTGTAACAAAGCCTGATTATTCTGATTCCTCTCTGCCCAGAGCTCCAAAGATGTCCAAAAATTATTAAAAAAACACCAAGGGGCCTCACCCAGACCCTGTGGTCCCCCTCTGTTTATACTGGTGTTTTTGTTTTAGATTTAAATTTGCCTCTGTCACAGTTGTAGTTGTGCCTGAACTGTGTCACCAAATGACATACCAGAGTAATGTTCTTTTCCTTTCTTCAGTCTCGGGTTGTCTGTAAAACACAAAATATAAACACTTGCTTTGAGAAGACTGAAGCCAATGACTGTTCAGAAGAAATCCTGCACAAACAACTCACCAAAGACAATGAGGCGGGTGTGGGTATCTGTGGATCCCAGAGGATTCTGGGCTGTGCAGCGGAACATGGAGCCGTTCAGCTCAGCAGGAACTCTCTCCAGGATCAGCTCCCTTCCATTATGCTCTGCTCTGCCATCCAGCAGACGCCCACCAACCTTGGTCCAAGTGAATATAGGCTCAGGGAAGACCTCGCTCTGTGTACGCACAGGTGTATGAGCAGAGCTATGGGTCAGGTCTCTGCTCACAAGTAAGAGTGAAAACAACTAAGGGAAGTAGCTGCTGTGGTTCACCTGTAACACTGTGCTGTAACAATGAGAAGCATTTTGAATTTCATGGCAGCTCTCCAAAAGTAGCACCATAACTCAAGTCCACAAAATCTCCTGTATTGTAGACAATTATAGTCTGGTGGCTTCAGCTTCAGGTGCATTTTGCTGAATAAGTAGATCAAGTAGGAAAAGTAAACTGCAAAAAATGTAATTATCAGAACACTGATACAGCAGTGCAGGGCAATGCAGATGTCTCTGTGAAGCTACAAATTGTGTTGGGTCCTAATCTTGTTAGCCTAGTTGTAGTGGATGGCTCAGACGATGTCAGCCATGTCTCCTAAAACTGATGTTTCCATCCAACTGAACTGTATTCTCCATTAAATTTTAAAGGAAACACATTTTCTCCCACATTACGCTCATTTCATTATTTGTGAAATGACAGAAACTTCAGTGGCTTCAGTTTGAATACAGTAAAAGTATTCAAACCCCCTTCGCTTTTGTCAATTTTGTTATGTTGAAAACAGAATTTTAGGATTTTTTGTAAATTTATTAAAAAGAAAAAACTGAAATCTCACATTTACATAAGTATTCAGACCCTTTGTTTAATACTTAGTTGACGCACCTTTGTCAATAATTACATCCTCGAGTTTTTTTGGGTATGATGTAACAAGTTTTGCACACCTAGATTGGGGGATTTTCTGCCATTCTTGTTTGAAAATCCTCTCAAGCTCAGTCAGGCTGGATGGGGACTGTCGGTGGACAGCCATTTTCAGGTCTCTCCAGAGATGTTCCATAGGGTTCAATTCAGGGTTCTGGTTGGGCCACGCTAGGTCATTTACAGAGTTGTCCCTAAACAACTTCTGTGATGCCTTTGCTGTATGCTTAGGGTCATTGTCATGTTGGAAAGTAAACCTTCGGCCCAGTCTGAAGTCCTGAGCACTGTGGAACAGGTTTTCATGGAGGATATCTCTGTACTTTGCTCCATTCAGCTTTCCCTCAACCCTGACCAGTCTCCCAGTCCCTGCTGCTGAAAAACACCTTCACAGCATGATGCTACCACCATGCTTCAATGCTGGGATGGTATTGGGTAGGTGATGAGTGGTGCCTGTTTTCCTCCAGACGAAACGTTTAGAACTGAGGTCAAACAGTTCAATCCTGGTTTCATCAGACCAGAGAATCTTGTTCCTCACAGTTTGAGAGTCCTTCAGGTGCTTTCTTGCAGACTCCAAGTGGGCTTTCATGTGTTTTGCACTGAGGAGAGGCTTCCATCCAGCCACTCTACCATAAAGTACAGATCTGTGGAGGGCTGCAGTGATGGTTGTCCTTCTGGAACTTAGTCCCATCTCCACACAGGATTTCTGAAGCTCAGTCAGAGTGACCATCGGGTTTTTGGTCACCTCTCTCACTAAGGCCCTTCTCTGTAGCTTGCTCAGTTTGGAAGGGCGATCAGTTCTTGGAAGAGTCCGGGTTGTGTCAAACTTCTTCCATTTGAGAATTATGGAGGCCACTGTGCTCTTGGGAACCTACAGTGCAGCAGAATTTTTTGTAGCCTTCCTCAAATCTGTGTATTGCAACAACCCTGTCTCTGACCTCTGTAGGCAGTTCCTTTGACCTCATGGCTTGGTTTTTGCTCTGATATGCATTGTCAGCTGTGAGGCCTTCTATACAGAGGTGTGTGTCTTTTCAAATCATATTCAATCAACTCCAGTCAAGGTGTAGAAACATCTCAGCAACGATCAAGAGAAATGGGAGGCACCTGAGCTAAATTTCAAGTGTTATGGCAAAAGGTCTGAATACTTATGTAAATGTGATGTTTCAGTTTTTTCTTTTTAATAAGTTTACAAAACATCCTAAAATTCTGTTTTCAATTTGTCATCATGGGGTAATGAGTGTAGATTAATGAGAAAAAAGAAATTAATGAAAACGATTGTAGCATTAGGCTGCAACATAATAAAACTGAAAAAAGTGAAAGGACTCTGAATAGCCACTGTACAAGATCTTTCTCACTGATATTCCTGCTTTCTAACTGGTGTTATTTTTCAGGCAACCAATTACATATTGGATGGAACAGGATTAGTGTTTGTGTTAACCCAAAAGATGTAAACACTGTGAAACAAGGATCTTTTCCTAAATCTAACCAAAGTGATTGATAATGACACATGTTAAAATTAAATTTGAAATGCAAAAGGCAAAATTACTTGTTGCCAATTAACCTAATTGGTTGCAAAATGTTCCTCCAGCTGTTTCTCTTTAGTACCACCTACTTTTCCAGCCTTTTGTTGCCCCTGTCCCAACTTTTGTTAGATGTGTTGCTGCAATCAACTTCAAAATGTGTTAATAGTTTTACTGAAATAGTAAAATGTCTCAGTTTAAACATTTGATATATTTTCTATGTTCTATTGTGAATATAATATGGGTTAATGAGATTTGCATACCATTGCATTCCGATTTTATTTACATTTTACACAGCATCCCAACTCTTTTGGAATTGGGTTTGTACTTTTGGAAGCTTTAGGAACCACAAGTAAGCCTGCAACATGAGAGGGAAGTGCTCTGTTAGGATAATATGGTACTATGAGATACAATGGAGTCTGATTGTTCAAGATTTTTTATGTGGGGAGAATTTTAAATTCAATTCTAGATTTAACAGGGACGAGAACAAGAGAAGCCAATACAGGGAAATACAATCTCTTGTTCTCATCCCTGTTAGTACTCTCCCCACACCGTTTTGAATCAACTTCAAAACGCTTTTCAGGGACTTTTAGAACAACCTGATAATAATGAATTACAATAGTCCAGCCTAGAAGTAATAAATGCATGAACTAGTTTTTCAGCATCACTTTGAGACAGGATGTTACTAATTTTAGAGATATTG